>QANY01011430.1:0-166318 GCA_003255025.1 Datisca glomerata | reverse complement strand
CTCTCAGAGCTCTCTCTCTCTCTCTCTCTCTCTCTCTCTCTCAGAGCTCTCTGTCTCTCGTCTCGCCTGAAGATTGCAACAAAGCTAGTGTCCAGAAATTCTCTCAAAGCCTTCTCTTCTATCTCTTAAAGCTCTCTGTCTCTCGTCTCGCAGATCTGTCTCTCAGAGCTCTCTGTCTCTCGTCTCGCAGATCTGTCTCAGAGCTCTCTGTCTCTCATCTCGCAGATCTCTCTCTCAGAGCTCTCTGATTTCTGTCTTTCTCAAAGCATCTCTACCTTTCTCGAAGCAATCTGGTTTCAAGCTTCTGTCTCGAAGCAGATCTGGTTTTAATGGGTTCTTTATCTTTCTTGAAGCAGAGATGTTAATGTTTTGATATGGTGTCTGTTTTTGGGAGTTTCGTCATAAACAATGATGGCATTAGGCGGTGAGCAATGTGGAGATCGCGTTGCTTTCGTGGGGAAGTTGGGGCGGCCTTATGTTTCATAGTACCATACCGACTAAATCATGCCCTTGACTTGATGACTTGTGTGAAATTCAACCACTCAAATATTATGATAGATTTTAGGAATGGGGAGAGAAGGTGGAATTTAGACCGAAAGGCCCACTCGTACCGACCAGTTAAAGTTCGGTCTGATCGGTTCGGATTTTTTAGTATATTCTAGGAGGTTCGGTCCTCCACATAGGATGACCATAATTTTCGGTTTGGTCCAATTTTTCTCAAAAAGACCGGACCAACCGTGAACAGCCCTAATAAAAATCTCCAAGCCAATTGGTAAAAGCAATAGTAAAGTTCCTAAGGATATTACCTGCTGAGCAAGCACGTCCTTCTCTTCCTGCTCTTTAGCCTTGACCTCACTGAGAGCTTCATTCTTGTCCTTCACAAGTTCGTCAACCTTTCCAGTGTATTCACGGATGAACTGCAAAGGAGGAAACAAGGGCAAGATATTTACTATAAATACGTTCAATATGAGTCTTCATGTTCTAATTCACCCACATTAGGAAACTAACAAATGCAGCTGTAATTTCATAATGGAACTTAAGCATGAAAGTCAGCACAGTTCACCAAACCCAATTAGAACCAGGCAGGGGCAGGGTGAGCCAACACTTCGAAATATAAACATTAAAACAGGAGTACAAATGTACAATAGAGTAGAAATATAGTTCGTAAAAATTTAATCGTTACTTTCAGTTGGAATGAACATTTTCGAAAACCAAATCCAAAACTAGCGCTCTCTTATAACCAAAGCTGAACCAAAAAGTCTTACAAACTAATGCCCCTAAAAAAATAACTTCAAGACATAAAGAGCTCACCTGCAACAGATACGGAAAAGAAAAGTCAATCATGTTATTCATCCATGCAAGTTCAAGAACAATGTCTGGCCGGATTAAATCATAACAAACAAAAAGGCATGATGCGAAGCACTCCTTTCCCTGCACAAAAACATAAAAGATTCATGAGGAAAATTGTCAAGGTACAGCATTCCAAAAAATAAATATGATATCATGCCTATACTAGCACGCTAGGAGTGTGTATAGACCAGCAAGATAAAGAGTGCAATTTCAATCATCTTCTCTACAATTTTTTACCCAAAAAAAGATCTTTATACCATGAAGCAGCCAAGGGGAAGACCACATGGTGCAATTAGATGACTTGGATATTAGTGCAAGTAGATAACTTGAATTTGTTGAAATATTATCCCACATCGCCTGGTTTAACTCCTTCCATGCTGGTTAAAAGGACTTAGTTCCCTTATCTTTAACATAGGTTTTAAGGAGGAAAATGGGATGGGCTTTTCAACTCGATATCAGAGCTTGATTGACCCTTTGTTGGTGTGCCGATTAGTTCGGCTGTTGTGTGCTGCATAAGTTGGCATGTGTTTGGTATGCTGCGTTCTTGAGTTGTGGTCCACGAGGATGAAAGCAGCCTAGTGTATCAGAGCTTGGTTGGGCTTGTGTTTACCGTTTGCGTGCCGCATAGTTTGGCCTATGTTTGGCATTGCCGTATAGTCGGCTGCTATGTTTGGCATTGCAGCATAGTCGGCTGCTATGTTTGGCATTGCAGCATAGTCGACTGCTATGTTTGGCATTGCAGCATAGTCGACTGCTATGTTGTGGTTCATGAGGTTGTGTTGAAAATTGGAATGCGACCCACATCGCTTGGCTTTGCTTCTACTATATTGGTTAAAAGGCTATGGTATTTCTATCTTTAACACCTAAGTCTTAAAGAGTAACATATGTGTTGGGCTTTTCAACTGGATATTACCACAGAGGAGTGCATTCTCAACCCAACCAACACAATTGTCAAAACATGTTTTAAGGCACCAAAGCAAACTACGTTGTGTGCGTGAGAGAGAGAGAGAGAGAGAGTGAGAGAGTGATCTGATCTTATTCGAGTTATCATGAAAAAGTGAGAGTGATCTGATCTTATTCAAGTTATCATGAAAACATATATATAAATGTCGGTACGTAGCCTTGCCTATTTTAGCTTGGTTGGGTCGTTTTTGTTTGGTTCATTTAGATTCTCACTTTTAAAAGAAAAAACATAAGGTTAAATGTGAAAACACCCCTCCACTTCTGTTGTTTTACCACCAGCCCCCTGCACAATGTTTTAGTGAATTTGTACTGCACTTTAAAAGTAAGCCCCTTGTCACACAAAATCCGCCAACTTTGAAGCCTTCCTAATTTCCCCTCAACTTTCATTAGCCATCAAATATGACCCCCATGTTAGATTTTCCATCTTCTACCCATTAAGTTGGTCACCCGCTATGTTAGATTTTCCATCTACCCGTTAAGTTGGTCACGTGACTAAAATTTAGACAAAATTGTCCTTGCCTATACAAAACACATGTTTTGACATAAATTACAAAAAAAACTTGTGGGTCTAGTACCTGGCATTATGCTATTTCTGTTAACGATTTTCTGAACGGAGAGGAGGAGGATTATAACTCTAAATCAAATTTATTTTTTGTCAACGATGGGAACTTAGTTTCATGTGTGGAGTATTGGAAGAGGTCAGAATGGGTAGTAAGTTTCATGTGTGGAGTATTGGAAGAGGTAAGAATGGGTAGACTCTTCTTTTGTATAAATTCTGCAATTTAGAAACGAAGATGTTTTGATTCATCACGAAAAATGACCTGTAAAAGCTAAGATTGATTCAGACTTGGCTTTACCCAACAAGCACACCACCTGTTTGACACAATGCCTTACAAAGACTCCATCACCTGGAATTCCATCATTAACTGCTTTGTTCTTAATGCATTTCCCTTTCATGCTTTTCAAATGTTTAACCAAATGCGCTTATCTGGTTTCCTACCAAAACCCGAACTATCAGCCTCCATCATCCCCCTCTGTGGGAAGATTCTCAATTTAAAGATTGGAAGACAGATTCACGCTCTTGTCATCGTTGATGGAAATATGAAGGAATCCACATTCTTGTCTACTGCTTTCCTCAATTTTTATTTTAAGTCTGCGGACTCGTTAATTGCTTTATGCATCTTTCATCAAATGGAGGTGAGGAATGAGGTTTCGTGGACTGCCTTGATTTCAGGAAAAGCTTGAATAATGGTGATGATGGTGCAGCTGAGCTTGGTTGGGGAACGGTGAGTTGTCTTCTTTTTTTTCATTTTTGTCCATAACGCAGGTTTTGTATATTGAAGGGCATAATTGTCCAAATTATAGGCACATGACCAACTTAACGGGTAGAAGATAAAAAATCTAACAGAAGGGGTCTATTTGATAGCTAATGAAAGTTGAAGGAGAAATTAGGACTTTAAAATTGAGGGGGTCTACTTAAAAATTGGCCAAAGTAAAAGGGGTGTCTGTGAAATTAACCCTTAATACAAAATCCATGAAAAATTGGATTTGTGAGTCATACCGAAAATTGAGAGCCTCACCAAAATAAGGAAACACAAGCAGATGATGTGATTAAAGATATCAAATTTAATTTATTTAGTGTAACATGGGACTTGATTGGAAAATTTTTAAAGTGCAAGTACTAGATTTACTAAAAAGAACTGTGGATGGGTGCGATTGTGAAATAGCCAAAATACTGGGGTGTTTTCACATTTAACTCAAAAAAAGAAACCAATATAAATGACAATTTGCAGTTTAAACGTAGATTATTGAATGATCTACACAGTACACACCTTTTCAATAAAATAGACGAGCAACTCCTCTGCAAGTTCACGGTCACCGGATTGTGAAGCTGTCTCCATGGCATCTTTGTAAAGGTTGTCTTTCTTTGATAAAGAAATAGATTGCTTCCACCTTCCTGCTTTTTTGTAAATATAAGCAGCAACGCGTCTCATCTCAAGTAGCTCATGTTTCTCGATCTGCACATTAACAAGATTAATAAGGTTTGTCCAATCAGAATCATAGATCCCCAACAAATAAATGTTAGAGCTTACCTTCTGTGCAAGGCCTATTTGATCAAAGTTGTCATGTAGGTCTATTGATTCACGTAATCTGTCGTAATCTTCCTCTTCAACATATATCTCATTCAAAGCCTCATTGACGGCAGCCACATTGTTGCTCTGAACTGCAACCATATATGGCTTCACAAGATGCAAATAACCAGCCTAGTTCCCAACAAAACGAAATTAATAAATGGCACATCAGCAATAATTTTGCAGAGTTAATACGGACAACAAACTAACATTCTAGTAATAATTGGTATTCACATGTAACTACCTTTCTCATAATGTCAACAACACGTGTATGGTCCACGCGGAGTGCAAGCACATTGAGAAGATCATTTATAAGATCAGGATGTTCTTGCAAGTAGAAGTGTACAGCCTTGTAATAAAGTTCCACATTAGCAACTTTAACTGCAACGTCTTTGAACTGCATGTGATCCCATGCTTCCGGGGAATGGTTCATGATGGTAGTTGCAGCATTGTCAAACTCATCGTACTGGATATATAAATAGGTGAGTTCCTCCCAGTGTTGTTGCTCATCACAAGCACGTATAAGTTTGGGAATATTTAGGCGAGTTGAGAACAGCTTGACATGCTCCATAAGCTTCTCAGGTCGGTATCTAGCATACAAAACTCCCAACTCGGTGAAGATACCCATGTGAGCCCGTTCTAGCCCTAAACCACTCTCCATAAGAGATATTAACTCATTGAAACATCCTCTATTCTGATAATATTCACTTACTTCCTCCAAATCATCCACCTACGAAGTTCATAGAGCCACAACTGATAGCGATTAGTTAACAAATATATGAAACAAAATAGTGAAAAAAAGAAAGAAGAAAAACTAAGAACAAGTACAACAAACTCAGAACCCTTTTATGCTCGTGACAACAAATTGAGTGAATGGAAGTATAAAAGCTCCAAGCAAACAACTCGAGTAAATAATATTGAGTGGTTTGCTTGGAGCCCATTTGTCAACATACTTAAATCAACAGAACAATAGTGACAGAATATAGTCACCTACAAAAGCAAAAGGTCAGAATGCAACATACCTGTATGATAATGTTAAGGCCGCATAATTGAGCTAAACGGAACTCTTCAGCGTCAACACAAGCAAAACAAACTTCCTTCCATGTCTTTGCGCTGTTTGCTTTACGTGCTGCATCGACAGCACCTTGGAACTGTTTTAGCTTTACGAGGGTGATAGCCAATTTGGCCCAGTTAGAAATGAACGAATATATTATTTTTGCAGCCTCGTATAAGGCTTCATCATACAAACGATCACCAACATTCTGGAGGTTGGCCACATTTGGCACGAGAATGAACTCTTCAATCTCAGCCAATCGATCAATTTTTGCATACGCATAGATCAGCTCACTATCTACCTTGGGCTCTTTAGCTTTCTGCCTAACCATCAGAAGGTACCTAACTAAGTCATGGTAGACATTTGCATCCTCAGAAGCACGAATAACACCCAGAAACTGAGTGGCATCATCTGCACGAATAAATGACTCAATCGCGTCACTCACCAACCCTTCGCTGAGTTGAACCTTCGCGACCTGGCTCCAAACAGCATCTTCTTCAACACGGAATGCAAATTCTACAGCTCTCTCAATGCTACGGATATTGTCCAGTAAGACATTTACAGCTTGGACATTTAAGTTAAACTTCTTGAATATTGTGAATGCCTCTTCATACAGTTGTGCCTCCACTGCCACTTCACCAACAGCAGGCCCATCAAAGTTATCCAGCCTGTTAATATAATCCATAACTCTAGACGGATCTGCCTTAATGGCCGTCAATATTAGCAAGTTTTGCAAATTAAAATTCCCACTGAACGCAGAGTTTTGAAGAACAATTTTTTCAAGAAGCTCTATCAATTCATGTGGCAGATCGGCAGTCATGAAGGCCTTAACAGCCGCAGAAACTTCTTCAGGACTCTTGCTTTCAGGCAAGGCAGTGGATACAACTTGATCAATGAACTGTCTTCTATATTCGTTTTCAGGGTTAAGAACTTTTTCCCAAAGATCAACATCCATCCGTTCAACCACATATCTGACACCAAAGTATAAAGTGTTATATCCGGCTGGCACTGAATGAGAGAAAGATAAATGATCTTAAATTAAGGAAATACAAACCTTGCTTGCAGTTTAAACAGAGAATTTTTATTTGAGACATTGATAAGTTCATCGTCACATTGTCCACGGCGGTAGGCCACAACTGCTAGGGTTGGATCACGTTTTTCACAATATTTACCCACGACACGAGAATCATAGAAAGGATTGGTCGTAAGGAAGTGCTCAGGATTATTGTTGCTATCAATAATGATTTTACCCAGAGCATTGTGAACATGTACATCTTGGCTTCCCTCACTCACCAGATGCTCCAAGAATTGAGTGAGTAATCGAAGTCGATTCCTACACGCCACAAATATTACATAAGGAAACAATGATCAGGTAACAAGAAAAATGAATAAAAGAGAGAGTTGAACGGGTGAAACCACCTCTTCTCACATTCATCTACAAGGGGCTCTACCGGCAGCAAAGAACGAACAGAGAGGATCAAGCCTTTGATAAAATCTTCAGGACACTCATCATCTAGCAGCTGCCCCACCACTAAGGGAGCATTCGCTGGGTTCACCTACCAAAGTAAATCCATAGATTCTACATTATATTGAATCTTTTATATGATAGTTGAAGAATTTACAAGTGCTCAAAATGCAAAAAAGAATACCAAGAATCGTGTACCTTTTGAACATAACCTTCAATATAGCGAAGCATGTTGTTTGTATACAAGAAATGAGTGAGATCTGGAACAAATCCAAAGCGGTCGCAAACATTGATAAGAGGACGTGCATCTGGAAGCCTCACTTCCATTAGAAAGTTCTTCGTTTTCTCAGGGTCATAAAAATTTGATTCTCTAGTGACACGTTCGACCTCCTTAATTTGTCCAGTTCTAGCGGCTGCCTCAATATACTTAAAGTGAATATCAGGATCTTCACTGTCCCATGCATTTTAAAGAAAATAAACGTTTATATAAAGAAAAAAAATAATTCGTATTAAAGAAGCAAATAAATAAATGATGTCAATGTGAAGTAAGGAAATTGCTTTCTTCAATTTATTGAACCTATCACCTGGAGCTTAAATATGACCCAAGGAAAAAGTATGAGCCTTCATAGGACTTAAATTGCTCAAAAAGCTTTACGCATGCATCGATCCCCAATTGTTCACAATATTCCTTTGCAACCTACAAGGAAAAGTTTCAGTAACCTTAGTTAAAATGTAGATATCTCTTTTTGTTCAAATCCCCTCATAAATATATACTTTACCTGCACAATTATTTGAAGGTTGCCTCTGAGATTGACCAGTAAAAGGTCCTTCATACACTCCAAGGCCCATTCTTGAGATAGAGTACCAAAAAACTCTACAAGTGACTGCAAAGCACCCCATATTATCAGAAATATGACATACTACCGTAACCAAATTGATCAAGTAGGACCCCACAAACCTGTGGTTCTATAGCATGTGTGTTCACCATGACTCGTTTAATATCTGGTAACTCTGTATAATGCTGAACCATGGTTGAAACATCATTGAAATCACGTAGATACTTTCAACTCAGTGTTGATATTATAAAATCACAGCTAAGCTATAAAAGAAAAATAGGGAATCTCACTTGTAAAGCTCGCACAAAAAGACCAGCTTTTTCACAAAGCTGGGCAATTCGAGGACGATCATAGTGACTGAACATTCCATTGGCCAATATAGCATCAGCTACATTTGGAAAAGTTACCAGATTTATTTCCAAGACCTATACCAATGAAAGAACGTTAATGAACTGAAAATGAATGAAATGTCTATTACAAGATATTCTTAAAGAAGGAGAAAAACCTTTGTTTGAAGGTACCCATGCTCAGGTAGGTTAGGCTTCAGAACATCTAGCAAAAAGGCAGTGGCTTCACGGATCAGATTCCTCTGAACAGTCAAAGGAGGAAACCAATAACAGTATTAGAGTTTTACAATTCACATATCCATAAATCTAGAATTTAGGGGGGGAATCAGGGCAGGGGAACAGGCAGGGGCAGTGTAAAGGTGGGGTTGAAAATATAAATATTATTGTGGTATATGTACTTAAGTAACAGTCAACATGAATCGTGGTTTTTTTCCTAAACTAGCATCTGGCCGTAGCAAACAGTTAACTAAGCAAAACATAAGCCAACAAACCTGAAGAAAGAGATCTGTTATAACGTTATAATCAACCGGGCAACCTCCCTCCATTTGTGACATCATCAATGCAAAATTAACTGCTCCCTATAATCCAAATAAATAAATAAATAAATATTTTCTAAATCCAAAAGTTAAAAGAAATGTTCCATCCTACCAGAATATGTTTGATTCACAGTAAATATTTACAAAATTTCATCTCAGATCTATGAGTTGATTGCTTTTCTCCAAGGTGTCAAATCAACAAATACAAGAAGTTGATACCCTATGCATACCTGAGCATCTGAACGAAGAATTGTTTGCAAAAGGAATAGATAGTCAGGTGTGTACCCAACCTGTGACAATAACAAAGGCACAATTGATATGCTCAGACCTAAGGTACAGAAGTGAAATAGCAGCAATTCATAAAACTGACAAGTGTTTTTATGACAATGTAGAATTTCACAGAAAATATAATTTCAAACAACTTTGGATATCAATACACTAGCTCTTTCACCTGCTTTGAATAGATCAGTATCTTGTCAAACTCCCTCCGCTCAGCAAAAGCTGCAACAACTTTTGGAGTAGCTCTGGCTTTAATATATACTTTCAACGCAAGGTCATTGTCCACAGTCTACAAAGAACCAAAGTCTTTAGGAAGATTTGGAGTAATGAATTTTTGCCTGGAAACAATAAAAGAAAGAACATTTATCATTCTCAAATTGCAAGTCAAACCTTCACAAGGTCCCCTAACTCCTCACTGCATTCCAGCTTGTCCTCAGCCAACCAATTTTCCAAAAGGTTCTTCTTGTTCTGATTCACAACTAAACGCGATAGTTCCAAAGACTCAAATTCATTGAGCTTTCCTCGAGTTAGTAGTGTTCCAAAGTACTGCAACAGCGGTGGCGTTTGCCCAGCTTGCACAGGTACACTCTGCACCAGTTAAAAATTAAAATTATTAAAAACAAAATTGCCAAATTCATTTTTTTTTAATTGCCACTTGGTAGAAAATGTTCTCTGGTTTTTTTTCTTTCATGAGAAACCGATGTATTCTCCAGTTACTTAATTTTAAGGCTGGGACAAGCATTTGATTATTGTAGTTTTTACCACAAAAACCAGTCCAGTAATATGACCCCATCCAGTTTAAAAAAAAAAATATCCCCATCCTTTACAATTATCTTGCAGCTTTGGAGATAGCTAAAAGGACCTGTGGAAATAATTGTAAATCAAACAAGATGACACAGCAACCTCAAATTTCGAAAAGGGATATGTGCAAAAAGGGATATGTGCAAATGCCAGACACACTCCAATCATGTTTATGCTTGCATATGTGTGATGAGAGAGAGAGGGAGAAGGACAGATATTGACTGATCACACAAGCAGGTAGACCAATCCTGGAAAACAAATTATAACATTTACATGACATATCCATACATCATTAATGAGGCCATAAGAAGAAAAAAAAACAAATTATTTGGAAAAGCATAATTAAAACCTGAAATTTGGCAACTGTGTCTGGTGTACGAAGGATTCCTTGGGGAGATTCAGCAGCAAGCTCGGCAGCCTCTTTGTATTTTGTTTGGGAGAAAAGTTCTTGGAAACGCTGGACAACCTGTGAAGTTAAGAGGGAATGTCAGCCAATTTCTGGAACACTAACAAAACGGAGATTAACAAGATGGAATTTAAACATGAAAATAATGCATGCATTAGAAATGAAAGTAAAACAGAATCATGTTTCAACATTATTGGTATAAAACCTTTATATGTCATTTAAATACAATCCCTCCATGACACAGTCAGAGACCAGTGACTAAGACCATGATCCAGCTGCATACACTGTTTTACAACCTTGTTTACCAGAAACCAGTGTGATGGCATCGACTATTTATATTATCAATTTATGTTGTTAAATTTTATTATATTTCCGAGAAAATATTGTGGTCTAAGACTTCTGTTGCTCAAGTTCAACAGAGGCTAGATAGCATCAGCTCACCAGATTCTCGGCGCCAGGAAGATTTCCTCTTTTGGCAAGATTGACAGCGAGCTCCAAATTGTTCAACTGCAACAACGAACCAGATTTATTGCCACAATACTCAGATCAAAGTAAAACATGTAAAAATATAAGTATCAATGAGAGGAACAAGCTGAGCTAATCAAGATACCTGCCCACTGACAAATGGCACAATTGTTTGTTCGTTAAGAGTAGCCAATAACACCTGGCCCCGCCTATTTATAGCATAAAAACCACCCACCGTTGAAGCCTCTATTGTCAAAAATATAGGATCCGGACTGATTCGATTTCTGTATACAGCTGTAGCTGTCTCCAGGTCATAAACAAATAGTAACCCGAGCTTGGTGATCACATAAATCAAACTATACTTGTGGGATATCTGTAAACACAAAGTTTTAGATTATATTATACTAATATTCATTTATCACCAAAGATATAAGAGCTAAAAGATTATATGTGTTGCTTAAGCAACTCTCTACCTGCATCGCAACAGGGAAATCGTCGGCAAAATCAGGTGGAAAAAACAGATCAGCTTGCTTCTTTGTGAACAATGTCTTTCCTGCAAAAATAGCAGTTTGAGGAGACCTGAAAATTATTAAGACATCACAGCAGACAACTAACAGTTTTCTCACTTCATAGGCTCTCTACAATGATTTATCTTGCAGCACGTTCATGGTAATACTAACAACCCTCTAAGAAAGAGAGTAGATTATGGCATCCCATATGTGACAATATTACATTAGTCAAACCTCTCCAGCTTCATGTGAATTTACTATGCGGGATAGAATTCAACATAGGGCATATTCTCCAAGAATTTGTGAATTTCTCATTACCATTTGAAATATCAGACACCGCTGAAGACAGTTCTGGGTAAACAAAATATCAGCCACAAGTAATTACATAATAGTTAATGACCACAAATCCACAACAACCTATTACACATTGAAGCACTAGCATAACCATGGAGGTATAAGTATTTCTACTTAAGAACTACCATCTTAAGAAGCAACTTCAAATTGAAGCTCTCTTAATTCATATCTTAAAAATGAAAGAACTGCCAGTATGACTGATTAGTTAATCATATATAAAAGAAAAGCAGCAAATTGATGCTCAGGCAGGATGAATCACTAAACCAGTGAATATATATTACATTAGCTATCAAAACTCTTTCAAAAACATTAGACTGATGAAAAGAATTCCAAATCAAAGCCAGTTGACAACTAGAAAACAGGAAATTGGTAAATTCCAAGCAATATTGTTTAAGCAACAACTCCAGAGGCATATGAGATATATTAAAAATTAAAATACTGGGGAAGCAAAAGTAAATCAATTAACCTGGCTGGGCACCAAGCTCAATGACATGTAACTTTGATGTAACCTGTCCAGCATTAAGTGACTTTGTGGTGAAGGAAATTAGAGTAGAAGGATTTTCATTCCCTGGAACCTGTTAAAATTATAAACTCAATAACAGTCATGTAACACAAGGAAGTCCAATGAATTGGTAAGAGTGAACAATAAAGTTTCAAACGTCTTATAAAAAAATAAGTTTCAAAAAGGCATGTCCTCTCACTTTAAATTGAGCAAATGCTGCAGCATGTGCTTCAAGAGCTTGACTTCTCTGTTGATCCACAGAGAAAAGCTGCATATTCCCTTTCACCAATTGTGGCCTCTATAAAAAAATAGGATGAGAAGATCAGAAACAAAAATTAACAACTTTGATCCATTTTAGAAAAACAAGCAAGCATGACACATGCCAAATCTAGCCAAACAGATGTCCAGAAACTGAGAGTTGCAGATTTTTAAGTAAACTAATAATAAGAACCACAAAAGGGCTGTTCTCCCATTAAAATCACAAGTTGTGATTTACAACTACATATGTCCTTTTTTATAAGAATTAAGTACAAATGCTGTCACCCCCAACCCCCCTGTATGTGTGTGTCAAACATACCTTCCATGAAAGGTAGTAGATATCACCGACAAAGAAGTATCCACATTATAATGCTGTCTTTCATCAGCATTATAACAGAAGTATCCACACGAATTGGAAGAAATAACAGCATACCTCAGGTGATCCAGGGGCAATTCCAATCAAAACCAACCACTTCTCAGAAGGGTCTATGCGGTAGTTTATTATCTGATTGTTGGCTAAATTCGCTGTTCTATCAAACATCTTTACAGGTTCCGAATCCCCTGAGTGGACGAAGTCGTCGGGACCATTGAACAGCAAACAATTAGTATGTATGAACATCCAATGAAAGAAGTACAATTAAATCATTACCAACTAGTAGTATAGGACAATAAAGATATATCATACCTTCAATTGACCAATGATATACGGAGCTCTGCGTAACCAACCCCAACATCTTTGGGGTGATCCACTTCCAAAACACAACCTATAAATGAAAGTGGCTTGCTTCAGATATGCCAAATGTCAAGGAAAAAGTTAAGGTAAAGATTTCTGCAAAAGTCAAAACAAGTGTTTTATGCTAAAGTTCTCACCTGCTCAGGCATGAGATGTGATTTCATTTTTGCTTTCATCTCAATGTTGAATACTTGTAAGTGGTCCTGGGTAGTTCCTTGGGATTGGGCTATAAAATCCATTACAGATTATGGATGAAAACAATGCAGAATAGAAAAATAAGAAGTACAAAAAAATTACAACACGTAAGGCATAGCTTCCTCGTAAACACATAAGGAACCTTAATAGAGTCTTATTAAGTTTCAAATCTCTAATGATCTAGCTTTTCTGGGACAAAACAAAAAACCTACCGAGTAAAAATAAGGAACAACAAATAACAGCCATTGCCGTGGTGTGACCCATTCGGTGCACAAAAATAATTTCAAAACCGATGTTGAAACATCATTTCATTTTTTATTGCCAAAATTACTAATATTGTAACTAATGAATGGAGGTCCAACCCCCGACTCTGAAAAACGATTCAATAAACATAAGCGCTTAGTATTTTTTTTTAAACTAGCGCTTAGCATACCAATATATCACATTAAATCACACCGTCAAAGATGACTGAGTTTTAAGTATAACAATCTTCAAATGTTTCATGTTTCAAAAGAAAAAGGAAATTAATTCCTACATAAAATTAGTTTGAAATTTTGGGCATTATCATGTAGAAATAGCTAAATACTTCTGCAGAGACAACGTTAACCTCAACGTAGGAGAATATAGCAATAAGAAGCAATGACATAAGATTCTGGACTAATTTAAACTGGAGTGGGCATGATAAAAGACGCCAGTTTAACTTCTCTTTTAAACAAGATTTACCCCAAACCTATTTTGATGCCGTCCTAAACAAGCCAGAGGTATTAAAAAAAAAACTCAATAATGGAGTAACAATAATGACCATTCATGTAATAAGAATTTAGAACCTTCAATTTAAGATGGCCATGTTCGATGAAATTAAAATAAGCATTTTCCAAGCAAACCAGCGAATTTATTATCATCATTTCCTACCTTTTAAAGCCAAAATTTTAGAATTAGGATTCATTAGTGCCGAGTCTGCCGTAATTGGTCTTCTCAAGGGCTGGTTTGGCATGCTCATGTCGATAATTACAACACTGTTCTGAGGTGATGTTTCACGAACACATATATACTTGTCGGATTCCATTGTTACATGAGTGAACGTGATAAATTGCGGATTAATCCCAATGCTTGGTAGCTGTTGTCGCCAGAAGACCACATTAAAACATTACTTGTTTATCAGTCACGTGATGACATTATAAAATTGGCTAATCATCTTTCCTAAGTAACAATCGCTATAAGATAGAGAGAGTACATGCGCACAATTGTTGTATGAGTGACTATAGAAAGAATTAGAGATAAAAGCAAGAATAATAATGCTCCTAGGATCTCAACAGAGACGGAAAATGTCTGGTCCGCGACACTTCTGACTCGAACTAAGTATGAAAACATCGTTACAAGGAAAAGTCGAGCCAGTTAGAGCTGAATATGACTAAAACGGAAACCAAACCGAGTGAGTATAAGTTTATCTAAATAAACCTTCAGTATTCCTGCCTAACATCTTATGACAGTTTCAATTCGAGCTTAGAAATCGTCGTATCCAAACAGAAAATGAGATGAAACAGACCGTTAAAGATTCCTTCATGGTAATTGGAGCGTTGGCAGCAGCCATGGTAGCTAACTTCAACTGCACGAAATTAAACACGCTTAGATCTACAGAGTCGGCACCAGAGGGGAAGAGAGAGAGAGAGAGCTTGGAGGACTATGTGTAGATTCCAATCGCCCTGAGATCCAAAGAAGCGACGAAGGCCTTGCGCGCGCTAACGGAAATTGAAGGAAGAGGGAGTGAGAATACTAAAACTGCTACTCGCATCGAGAGCAACATATAAACTGAAGCAGAGAAATGGGAAAACAAGAGAGGAGATACGGTGTCGTGTTCAAACATCAAAGTGTCCTTTATTGCGCCACGATGGAAGGCATTTTCTATTGTTTGCTCACTATAGAGATGTCAAGTAGGTCAGTTCGGTCTGTGAAATCGATTGAACCGGTCCGTTAAAGTACGGGCTGGCCCGGTCTGTGAATGAACGGTACCGGTCAGTTAAGGCTCGCGAACCAAGCTCGAGCCTTGCAATTTTGTCATATGGTGTGACCCGGGTATATGGCCCAGTCTGGATCGTCCAACCCGCGGGTCTGAACCGGCCCGGCCCATGGACAAACCCATTTTATCTCAAAAATCATTGATTTTATATATATTGAAGATTGAACCATTGACATCTTCATTATTAATGGGACACGCATTATCACTAGACCAAAACTATTTTTGCCTAAATATTGTTTGTTATATTTTTATTATCTTTTAATACATTTTGTTAAATATTTTATTAAATATATTTTTGTGACAAATATATTTAATTAAATAAATAGATAATATATTTTATTTAAATTGATATTTTATTCAATCAATGAAAAACACCAAAGGTCCAAAAGCGTACTCTAACATCAATTAACAAGAGACAAAAGTAAAAAAAAAAATACAATTTCAATATTCAAATTTCACTCCCACTTCCATGATAAAAAAATTTGAAACGAAATATGGAATGAAAGAAAATTATGAGTTAGATATTTTACAATGGTGGAAAGCAAATTCAACGAGTTATCATATTTTTTCTATTATAGCGCATGATCTACTAATTCCTTCAGTCTCTACAGTTATATTGGAGCATGTTTTTAGTACAGGTGGACGTGTGATTGAAGAAAGAAGAGGTAGATTAGCTCCTGACATTGTGGAAGCCCTCATTTATGTTAAATAATGTCACCAAAAGAAGACAACAACGAGTAGATCATATCATTCAGGATTTTCAAGATTTAAATGCTAATGAACATAAATTATAGATTGCTTATTAATTATTTGAGATAATTTACATGTAATTTTTAAAATTGTTGTAAGTTATTGATAAATAGGTAGACGTCAACTAATTGAGATGTGCTCAATTTATAATAATATAGTTTTTAAATTTAATACATAAAATAATAATTTTATAATAGTTGGAGAGTTAAAATTTTCATCTTTATTATTACTTTTTATAAAAAATGCAGAGAATAATCAGTTTTTCTCTCACCATCATTAACTTTTAACTTGATGACGTCGATCATCATTAACTTTTAACTTGATGATGTCGATAAAAAATGTGGGAAAATTCTCTCAATGATAACTTTGCAGAGTCGATGAAACTTCTGTATTGGAAGCGCGGGTCATATTATTTATACGAAGAAACCAATCATTACTTTCAGCCCGAACACTCCAACCCAGTTGCGAAGCGCTCTTGCGTCAAGTCTTAATATAAATACGGGTCCTCGCCTTGAATCCTACTTGTGTTCCCGATTTTCCTTGATCGAAGAAAGAAGACAGCTTTTGATTATATTGTGCAAAAATTAAGAAGCTTATTATGCGATGGCGCGAGAGACAATTCTTTGTTGGAGGCAAAGAAGTTCTTATTAAAGCAGTTATCCAAGCAATTCCCACCAATGCAATTAGCTGTTTTTTGAATTTTGAAGGGCCTTTGTAAGGAAATCGAGGCTGTCACTTCAAATTTCTGGTGGGGTTTCTCTGATTCTAGGCCGAAGATGCACTGTACAGTCTAGAAAAAGCTATGTAAACTGAAGATGCAAGGGAGTTTAGGCTTCAAAGCCCGAAAGCTCTTTAACAAGGCACTATTAGCTAAGCAGGCTTGGAGGTTAGTTCAAAACTAGACTAATTTATTTGCTATAATTTTCAGGCCAAGTAATACCATGAACTTGGTTTTATGGATGTAGCTGCAGCCCTGTCTTCCTCTTTCACTTGGAAGAGCATCCTTTGGGGAAGAGATCACTTTCAAACAGGCCTAAGATGGAAAGTTGGCAATGGTCGTTCAATTAGAGCGTACTGTGACAAATGGATTCCAAGACCTATCTCTTTTATGGTAATTTCTCCTACTCCGAACTTCTCTGAAAATATATTTGTGGTTGATTTTATTGATGATTTTGGATGGAGAGAGGAACTTCTTTCAAATTTTTTTATTACGAAGGATGTTGATCGTATTCTGTCTATCCCTCTCCCCAAATCTGATGCTCCTGACTTTTTAATTTGGCATTATGATAAATTTGACCAATACACTGTTACGAGTTGGTACAAAGTGGTATTTCAGGTTTATCCTCTTAGGGAGCTTCGGAATCGTTTCTAGCAGAGTGGTGAAAGTTTTTTTGGAACCTAAAGCTCCATGATAAAATAAAAATCTTCGCCCGAAGAATAGCTTTGAACTCTCTACCTTGTCTTATCAATTTAGCTCATAGGGGTATAAATACCTCTAGAAACTGCAGGATTTGTGTGAAGGAGGAAACTTTGGTGCATGCGATTTTTAAATGCACAGTGACAAGAGAGGTCTGGAGAGCATTCTTTCCTTGTATTATGAGCCTCCCTAAAATGGTTGATGTGCTGGAAGTTATCTTGACTGCAAAACAAATTGTTCAAATCTCATAATCCCCGCATTTTGTTATAGTGTGTTGGTCGATTTGATGGAATAGGAATGGGGTTTGTGACTGAAAGCCTTGATTTGGGGAGCCTCCCTAAAATGGTTGATGTGCTGGAAGTTTTCTTGACTGTAAAACAAATTGTTTAAACTCATAATCCCCGCATTTTGTTATTTTGTGTTGGTCGATTTGGTGGAATAGGAATGGGGTTTGTAACGGCCGAAAGCCTTGCTTTGGGGAGGGTATTTTGTGCTGGGCAAACTCGTTTTTGGATGAATTTGAAGCTTGCGTTCAGACGTCGGGAAAGAATCCCCTCCCTCTCAAGAGGTTAGTTTCTCGGCATTGGTTCTCTTAGCACAGGTTTGGGTACATCATTTATGATGCATTGGGAGAGGTTATGGTTGCTATGACAAAGAGATTACCTGGTAAGCTCTCGATAAAGGCTACCAAGGCTACTGCCTTATTAGAAGAACTTTTGCTAGCCTCTTCCATAGGCGTTCCAGTTCATTTTGGCAAAATCTGATTCTGAGTACTGTAAAAGCTTGCCTAGGCAATTCTAAACCTAATATTGACATTCATGCCATCATTAAGGATTGTATGTCTCTTTTATTTATTTTATTGCTCTTTATTCATATCTAGAAGCTGTAACCAGGTTGCTCGGAGATTAGCTAAGTTAGCTCTGTCAGAAGCCAGCTTTTCTGTTTCGCTTGAGGATTTTTCCCCTTCTATTGGGGATGTGTTGTTTGAAGACTCTCATTGGATTAATGAATGAAGTTAGTTTAAAAAAAACTTAATGATGTCAAACATCAATGATTCGAGCTCTCACAAAGACTAAAGTTTTGTCAGGGAGACATTTAATACATTTTTACTTTTTAATTTAAAGTCAACATAGCTTTTTTTAGATAGAAGTACGGAACCATAAGCTTCAAAATCTCATGTAATTGCTTGTGTAAAAATAAAGCCAATCTATATATTGTTAGGTATGATGTGAATATTAGAAAGAGGCAGTGAATGCCCACTATAAATGATGGGTAGCCAAGTGCGGAGCATATAACTGTTGAAAGCATGTAAGTAGTAAGCTCACCCCAGGATGAGTGCTCTCCTATTCCGACTTCCCCAGAGCCTCCGGTAGCACAGCCGAGACAGCAATAGGTTCTCTGCCCCTGCGGGGATGGAGCGACAGAAGTTTTGAGAATTCAAGAGAATGTCACGGCGAGATGAGTCGTTTATTATTACGATAGGTGTCAAGTCGAAACGCAATGATGTATGCAGATGAGGCATCCTAACAGACCGGTAGACTTGAACCTTGTTCCTACATGACCCGATCAACTCGATTAAGCACTCACCGACGGTGCCGAGTGGAAGGGTCGTCGCTCAACGGATAAAAGTTACTCTAGGGATAACAGGCTAATCTTCCCTAAGAGCTCACATCGACGGGAAGGTTTGACACCTCGATGTCGGCTCTTCACCACCTGGGGTTGTAGTATGTTCCAAGGGCTGGGTTGTTCGCCCATTAAAGTTGTACGTGAGTGGGATATACCTATTAGCATTCTTGAGTAAGCTTTCTTAGGGTTTTTTAGGTTGTTTTGCTCTCTCTTAGTCGAGTGCCCTTTTGTACCTTAGGTCCGTCCCATGTGTATAGTTTTATTTTGGTCAATATATTTATCGTTCAACATCTAAAGTCAATCTATATAGTATTTATGTTTGGCTTCTCCTCATTGTCTTATAATATGAAAGATTATGTTCAATAAACTCAATTAATACATTTCATATTAAGTATATACATTTATCAAATATGAAATAGTATAATATGATAAAATGTTTATGAAGGGACCTTGGCAATCTCTTTTTTTTTTGTCAAAATGGTGAATATATTAACCAAAAAATATACACAAGATACAAAGGGCATACCTCTGGGCAAAAAGATAGAAACAATAAATAAAAGCTAACTAAATCCAAGCATCTAACATGGATTGATCAATTTTCATATCCCTAGCAGTGTTAAGAAAAATGAGGCTGTTATACCCATTTTTCGGGCATATACTAAAAGACCTTTAAGGACATGTTAACGAGGCTAAGTCTTAAACAAATGTTTACATGTCAATGGAGGCAATCAACCATGAAACCAGGCAACGGGGACACGAGCCCACCTTGAGGCCATCTGAGGGCTAGACCTCGGGGGGACCTCAGGGACACTCGAGGCCTAGACCTCGAGGACACCCGAGGGCTAGGTCTTGGGGAATAGTGTCCGCTCAGGGGCCAACACTTCGGTGAGTTTACCCTCCCCAAGACCAAGCGTCTAAGGACTCTTGACAGCCATAGAAGGTGTTAGAGTAAATCAACTTTTGTTTTGACTAAGTCCTAATAGAGAGAGGCTCCCACTAGGAGGAGGACCTAAGGGCGGGAAATCTCCCGTCTCAGTTTAAATAGGGAACCTGGGTCGAGGTAAAAGTTTACAGGATATCATCGCATACATTTAATACACCTAGACCAATTAGAGAATGGGGAATGAGAAAAGGCATGAAGCCCACTACCTAATGAATCTGTCAACCTGCGCCTAGTAGGGTGTCATCATAAACATTTAATATGGCCGGTCCAATAGAGGCTGAGAAAGTACATTGTGGATTACAAGGACGGGTTGTCCTGACACCCAAGGTTATCACATGTTACCTCGCACCTCACCAAGCCACAGAGAAGTTTGAAGCTGGAGGTTGGTCCAAAGAGACACCCCATTGGATGAGGGCTCTACTACTACAGAGACCAACCCATCCTTAATGCTAGCTTCCCACTATAAATATATTTTAAGAGGTACACAACAACTTTCAACTACTTTAATCTCCTTCATCCCTTAACTGACTTAAGCTTCGAAGGGGTAAAAAAGAGACCACCCCAATTTTCTCTCTGGTCTCCTGCTTTAGCTTCCCCCTTTTGCAGGTGTTGAAAAATAAATAGAGTAGAGATATTGTTGGCTTAATCTCACCCCCGAGATTTAGTGGTCAACAATTGGCGTCGTCTGTAGGGACGAAAGAGTAGGCATACATTGCCTTGTAGTTTCCACCAAAGTGCTAAGAAAATTAGTCGAAGATCCAATAGGACAATGAGATCTAGCTGAGGGCCCGCCCCTTCTGCGCATTCAAGGGAGGCCCTGGTTCCTAAGGAAGCGCCACCCCCTGTGCCCCAACCAACTTGAAGGGTCAATGTCTGAAGCAACTGTCAAATTGCAAAGGCAAGTCCAAACCCTGACTCTAGACCTTAACCATCAGCATCAATCCCCTCACGTTGGGAACCGTGATCCAGATGAGGACATAGAAGATGAGGTGGAGCAACGAGCCCAGACCGCTGGGGTAAGTACTGGACGACCACGGGCTGCACATCATAAGAATTCTGATGATCTACGCATGTTGCTCAATGAAAAAAGGAGGGCACAAACTGAGGTAAAAAATACGGCAGACTAAGATATGGAGACCAAACAGCTTCGAGAGGAGATAGGCCATATGAGACATGTTCGAGCTATGTAGGTCCCCTACTAAGAGCGGAGATCAAACAGCTTCAACATGCAGAACCTCCATTCATAAAAGATATCATGCATGCTAAGATGCCCAACAGTTTAAAATGACATCCATCACACCCTACGATGACACTAGGGACCCTATTGAACACTTAGAGATTTCAGGACTTGGATGGAGCTTTAGGGTACCCCAGGGGTTATCATGTGTAAACCGTTCCAACTTACACTAACATCCTCATCCGGCTCTTAGTATCGACAACTAAAACCAAGCTTTATTTCATCATTTAGTGAAGTCAGCAAGATATTCATCCACCAATTTCCAAGAGGAAGAGGCCAAAGGAAGCCCGCCACCCATCTCCTCACTGTCAGGCATCATAGGGACTTGATCCTACGGGATAATGTCATCAAATTTAATGCGGAGGTCTCAAAAGTGGAGGGGTACAGCAATGACTTAACCCTATGGTAATTATTACTGGGCTAAGTGACAAAAGATTATTATGGTCCTTGGCGAAGAAGATACCCACGAGTTTTTCTAAGCTTCTTACCCGCGCCCAGAAGTATGTGAGTGCGGCTGAAATCCTAAGCTCACGAGAAAGGGATCGAATCAAGGATAAGCCAAAGGAAGAGAAGAAAGAACCCAACTAGCATGGAGGGAAAAAGATGTCTATTGAGGAAGCAAGGCCGCTTGAGCCAGGCAAGCCAAAGCGACTACGGGTCGACCAATTTGTTAACCTAACTCTACTAACAGCCCCCCGAGAGCAAAAACTCATGCAAATTAGATATAAAAGATTACTAAGGTGGCCAGAGAAATTGAAAGAAAATCTAGAGCACTGAAATAAGAATATATATTCCTTGTTTCACAAAGACCATGGGAATCACACTACCGGATGCCACGACCTCAAACGGGAACTTGAGAACCTAGTCCAAAGAGGGTACCTCAAAGAGTATATTGCCGCCAGACGACGAGAGCACAATCCACCACCACCACGAAGGGCTGACAAGGAAACTAGACCCACAGAAACAACCACTAGGGAAGTAAGAACCATATAGGGAGGACTGTATGGGGGTAACTTGAACCGGAGCCGGAGGAACCTAGCGCGACAAGCAAGGAGGGAACCTGACACCTATTATAATGCACCCCCATAACCTTTCACTATCTCCATGGAGAGCCGCAAGCCACCAAAACCTGCCCAAGAAGAGGTGGCTTTTACCAATCGAGACCTCGTGGGTGTCCAACACCCCCATAATGATACCATGGTGGTCACTCTTGCCACGTTCGAGTCCACCGTTTGCTCATCGATGGGGGCAATTCTACTGACATAATAGGGATGAAAGCCCTGATTCAAATGGGGCTTGATCCAAATGATTGCATTCTCGAGGCAATTATCCTAGTAGGCTTTGGAGGAGAAACATATTCTCCTACGAAAGTATAGAACTCCCTGTCACCACAGAAGAATACCCAACGGGATCATGGGGTGACCTTTTATACATATGGCTAGAGCAATCCCCTCATCCTACCACCAAGTCATGAAGTTCCCCACTCCACATGGTGTGGGAACTGTCAGAAGGGGGCAAAGGTCATCATGATAATGTTACGCCACATCACTATGCCGGAGAGATGCTCCTGTTTTAATGCTTCAAGGTCCTGAGGCCATGCACAAAGAGGATGTCGCCCCATAAGACACTCCATCACAAGTTACACCAAATGACCATGAAGAAGGCAGATCCCGCATGGAACCGACATAAGAAGTTAAGGAAGTTATGATGGTTACAGGCGGCGTAACTAAAATGACTAAGGTCGGGAGTAACCTCACCAAGAAATTAGAAGTTGAGCTTATCACTTTACTCCAGTCTAACATGGAGAGGCAAAATAGAACAGGATTGAAAATTTGAAGCGGGTTGAAAATTTCCCTTCTTTCTCAAAAATACAAAACATAAACAGATTTATCAACCATCTTCTTTCTCGATACCCTCACGATTTTCCTTCTCTCTCTAATAAAAAATAAAACATAAATAGAACTATCTCTCGATACTCAAGCCTTATCTATCGATTCCCAGGGCTTCTCTGTCGATCAAAATATAAAACCATAAGTCAAAACCTTTCTCTCTCGATTACCCTTCTCTCTCATAGCTTCTGCCTCATAACATACAAACTCATAACCTATGGTTGGGCCTTCGGAAGAAAAGGGAGCATAGCCTCGTCGATGAGCTTGTTTCCCTCTCTCTCTTTCTCGATTAGCTTCTCTCTCTCATTCAAAAATAGGGAACAAATTAGGGCTACTGAGATTGAAGATTTTTCTGTTTCTCTGGTTTTTGTTGAATAACAGAACATCGAAGATGAGAGAACCCTGACCCCCACCTCAGACACGCTGAAGAACAGAGGCCTAGGTTGCTGATTGAAGCTCTGCAAAGAACCAATCTAGTTATGTTTGGTTCACACGCATCAAGCTTCTTCGCCCTACTAACACCCTTGTTCTTGGCCAAGTTTATAGACTCATCACCACTCAAGGTTTTTCTTTACTAACACTCTCGTTGTCCTTGTCTTTCTGATTTCCCTGCTGTATTACAGAACTATTAGGGGTTTCAAGAGCCCACCCCAAATTTTGAAGAAAAGGCTTACCCCCCAGATGGAACAATACACTAGCATGATGCCATGGATCCAAAGCCAGGGAATTACAATTCCTAGAACCTAGAATAACTCCACAAAAATCAAGCAGATGTAAAAATCCTCTTTCTGACTCTCCATGTTCGTCGTGTTAGTGCTTCCACATTGTTATTATGCATTTGTGTTTCTGATATTGACATTTATACATTCCAGGCTCAGGTCGCAGATTATTTTCACTTTGCTGTTATTACTTAGGAGCACATAATATTGATCTATTCTTCTGCAGAAAAATTTAATAATACATCTATACTTGCCCGTTCATCCAATGCAGTTAATGTGAGAAATACGCTGGTTATTTTACTAGTTGGATTTATATTGTTATGGTGGTTGTTTGTTCATTGGATGGATTGAGATACCATCATCTTGCAACTTAACCTTTCAATTAATGGCTAGAGCTTTCAATCAACTTAGCTTTGTGACAGTAATGCCAGATTAATTTTCTATTTTGAACCGAACTATCACTTGTGGTTTGTTTTGAAGAATTTTTATTGTTTGTGCATTAAATGATGATTCACTGACACGGAATAGGCCTTTGCTATGGTTTTTATAAGTAGACACAGGTGGGTTGATTATGTAGAGAAGGGTCGTTACAATGTGTCTCGCGCGCCGCCTGAATGGCATAGCTGGCTTCAATACATAACCGATCACACCTGAGATGAGGCAAGTTCTTTTTTTCTGCCTTTATGTGTACACTGCTATGAGAAGTGGACCCTAATAGAAAACCAAGGAGATATGGAGTTGAACATAAGTAAAATTTCTTTGGAGAAGGAGATGAGTATATCTACCATTCGAAGGGACATGCTCTTAATCATGAACAGAGAGACTGGACTAGATACCAATCATGGGAACCCATCAATCAGGCAGTTTAAAAAGGCGAGGATCGAGGCCATGAACGAAGAAGTGGATAAGCTCTCAGAGGCCCAACTCATCAGAGAAGTCCACTACCCCCAGCGGCTAGCAAATGTAGTAATGGTGAAGAAACCTAATGAGAAGTGGATAATGTTTGTTGACTTCACTGACCTGAACAAGGCCTACCCCAGGGATAACTTCCCATTTCTAAGGATAGACCAGCTGGTGGATGCCATATCGGGGCATGAGATTTTATGTTTTATGGATGCATACTCTAGCTACAATCAGATAAGAATGTATCCCTCGGATGAAGAAAATATAACATTCACCACCGAAAGAGGCTTGTATTGTTATAGAGCTATGCCATTTGGGTTAAAGAACGTTAGGGCCATATATCAGCGTCTTGCCAATAAGATGTTTGCTAGAAAGATGTGGGGGATATAAAAGTATATGTTGATGACATGCTTGTCAAGAGAACCACCGTTACCTCATCCGTGATCGACCTAGCCGAAACTTTTTCAACTCAAGAGAGTATGGCATGAGACTCAACCCAACCAAGTGTGTTTTTGAAGTGGGGGTAAGGAAATTTCTTGGGTTCATAGTTAACCAAATGGGGATTGAAGTAAACTCGGATAAGATCCAAGCCTTTGTGGAGATGCAACCACCCGAAATATGAAGAAGGTGTAACAGTTGAAAGGAAGAGTAGCTGTCCTGAATCGATTCGTGTCTCGAGCCACAGACAATTGCCTGTCCGTTTGTCGAGCACTAAAAAGAGAAATGATTTTCAATGGACAGATGAATTCAACAAGGTCTTTGAGCAGTTGAAGGAGTATTTAGGGAATCCATCCTTGTTGAGTAAGCCAGTCTTAGAGGAGGTTCTCTTCATGTACCTGGTTGCCACTCCAACGGCAGTTAGCTCAGCCCTGGTTAGAGAAGAGGGAAAAATCCAACATCGTGTGTATTACACCACCAAAGCTCTCACTGATACTGAGTCGTGGTACCCATAATTAGAAAAGCTATCTTACACGCTTGTTACCTCCGCCTGAATACTGAGACCCTATTTTTAGGCACAACCAATCACCATCAGGACTGAATATACGTTGAGGCAGGCGTTGATGAAACATGAGGTATCTAGAAGGATAGCTAAGCGGGCTATTAAATTATCAGAGTTTAAGATAAAGTTCAAACCAAGGATTATGATCAAAGGTCAGGCTGCCGATGATTTCTTGGTGAAATTAGCTCTGACCTCGATCCAGTATGAAGAAACATGATGAGAACTTTACATAGACGGATCTAGCAACGCAGTTGCCGCGAAGAATATGCCATCAAGTCTGGATTTTCAGCCATGAATATTGAAACATAGTATGAGGCGCTATTAGTAGGCTTGAGTTTAGCTGTGAGCTTGGGGGTGAAAAACATTATAATATACAGTCTCACAACTTGTAGTGGGACACGTGAAAGGGGACTTCACGGCCAAAGAGAAACGCATGGAATAAGTCATCTCTCAGGTTAAGAACCTCATCTTAAGACTTGGCAGCCATCAAGTAGACCACATCCCGAGGTCTCAGAATAGTAATGTAAACTCCCTGGAAAGACTAACCCCAGCATCGGGGTGTTAGAATCTATGGAATTGGATCTAGCCCAGGCGGAATGGATGGATCCCATCTTTCGTTATCTTAGTCAATGGGAACTCCCAAAAGACAAAACTGAAGCAAGACGAGTTCAGTACGCATCACCCAGATACACGCTACTAGAGGGAATCACATACCGAATGGGATTTTCACCACCATACCTAAGGTGTGTGAGAAAGGTAGAGGTTGACTACGTCATGAAAGAGGTGCATGAAGGCACGTATGGAAACTATTTATGGGGCAAGTTCTAGCACACAAACTAATTAGGCAGGGTTATTACTGACCCACCATGAAAAAGATGCTAACAATTTCGTGAGAAGATGTGTTCACTGCCAGAAATTCACCTCTTACCCTTAGCATCCCCCACAGGAGCTCACATGTGTGATTAGTCTGTGGCCTTTCTAACAGTGGGGGATCGACCTCATAGGCCCCCTCCCAATGGGTAAAGGGCAAGTAAAATTTATCATTATAGTTGTGGACTATTTCACCAAGTGGGCTGAGGCTAAGCCGTTGGTGACAAACTCTGAACAAAAGACGACCACTTTTGTTTGGAAAATTTTTTGTGCAGATTTGGCATCCCTCACACTATTATGATGGATAACGGGAAACAATTTGATAGTTCAAGGAATTTTGTGATGGATTTGGCATCAAACACAGGCTAATGGACTCATCCTCAGGCTAGTGGACAAGTATAGCTAGTCAATAAAATTATCAAGCACACCCTAAAGCTGAGGCTCCAAGACCTGAAAGGAGCATGGCCAGAAGAACTTCTTGGGTTTTTATGGCTATGTCAAGCGCGCAATGGCCTCAACATGTTGGCGCTGAGTAACCTCTAACTACTTCGTTTGACGAGAAGAGGCCTCAATATGAGGGCGGCGTGTAGCCTCTACTCCTCAGGATGCTCACGGCGGACCACCTCCAAATGGGAGATCTAATCAGACGTCCCTATGTCGTGACCCGCCAGCTCATCAGTAAGGTCACGAACATGAGACTTTAGTAACTCATTTTCCTTGATGACGAAGGACATATCTTCCTCAGCTTTCTTAGCCGATATACGGGCCGCATCCAGGTCAATTTTTAGTTAAGCCCCGCGCTGCTCCAATAGAGCACACGCCATAGATACATGAAATAAAGACCGATTAGTAAACCTTATTAAAGACAAAGTAAACTAAATAGAAGGAAATAATATGGAGATCAACATGGATGGAGACAACAACACTAATAGAAGAAGGACATTGGTCCCCCAACTCTAATAGCCTCAAGGCCTCATCAACCGTGAATCACTGCATGTGCTTCTCCAAAAAAGCCCTCATCCCAGCCCCCATCCTAATAAGGAACTCATGGCTCCGGTCGACGTTGTCATCGTCACTATCAAAAGCAATCACCTCAGGGAGTTCCTCAGTCCCGGAAGGGCCAGTACACTTATCAAAGGCAGTATCTGCTGGTCGTCGCGACGCGTGCGTGACTGAAGCGTAGAGGCACGTGGCCTTTTGAAAAATTAAACATTTAATAAAAATAAATTTTTTAATAAAATAAAACTTACACAATGCCACAATAACCAAATAAAAACTTTTATTGAAAACTCTTTTTCAATCAGTTAGGATCCATTATATATTTATGAGTTAAATCTATAACATACAAGGTTATGAATCATATACATCTTGTAGTCTATATCAAGTGTGCTTGCAAAAACCAATCGATCCTTCATTCCCACAAAATCATTCCAACGATTAGTAGACTCCGAGATCCGCACAAAGATTTTCCAGGTCAATTCTCAACGCAGTAGGACGTGTGTGGCCACGTAGAATATTACAAG
Organism: Datisca glomerata; assembly: GCA_003255025.1. NCBI lineage: Eukaryota > Viridiplantae > Streptophyta > Magnoliopsida > Cucurbitales > Datiscaceae > Datisca > Datisca glomerata. Next base: position 138,239 of record QANY01011430.1, on the reverse strand, counting down.
ACACTTTTTTTATCTCTAGATATTCTCAACACATGAGATCTAGAGATTTATTGAGAATGACTTTAGTGAGCAATTCTCTAAAAAATGTGATGATTAATCTTTTAGAGATTTTATTAACGTTTAATCACAGAAGAAAATCTTTCTGACATCAATCATGGTCTCAATTCAACTCTTGATTGACGAACTGATCATCTGATCAATTGATCTGATATTCTTTCAACTACTTAGGCCATTAGAATAAGATCTGTATATATTTTAGATAATAACATATCAGATTTTTAGCAATAAACTGAAATAATATTTAATTGTAAAATTATCTATTGCAATAAGACTCACTGCAATTGTGCACAACTTGTAGTCCCATGTGACACTACAGTATTGCACATTCATTACTATAGTGCCACGTGGTATCACAGTAGTACATGTCAATTTCTGATACACTATCAGTAATCGACAAATGACAATTACTGTAATTTTAATATTTATTTTAATCAGATAATTATCTTGATATCAGTTAATTCAAAATTAACATATCTGATTATCATTATCAACTAATTTATCTGTTATTTCACAAATGATAGATTTAGTTGATTTAAATTATTATCTAATAATAATTTAATTATCTAATTTCATAAATTAGATATTATGTCTCACTTATTGATAAAAAAATCGATAATTATTTATATATATAATTTCCAAAAATTATATTTAAATATAAATAATTTAATTAATTAATCACAAATAATTATCTCATAATTATGTACTTACCTCAGAATAAAAATTCATTTTGCAAGTCAGTCTTTTTCTCATGTTCTGAAATATTCACATCCTAAACATCGTAGTATAGAGGTGACTTGGAGATCATGGACCTATAATCCTAAGCTTCAATAAATCATACTATTAATTAAACTCTTTAAATAAATAATCTTATTTATTAATTTCATTATTACTCCACTATAAATATGGAATTGCACTCTTAGAGATTATAGAATGTATTTACAGAGTATTCCCATTTAGTTCACTTACAAAATCATTTCATGTAGTTTTGTCCTCCAATTATTGATTCGTAAATTAGAACTGGTCAAAATTATCATTTTACCCTTCTAATTACCTCTTGATCCTTAAGTATCATTAATCCACTAGTGAATGGTTAATTTATAATCTTATTATAAATTTGAGCTCAATGACCATTCAGTTTCAGAATTAACACTTAAGAGAACTAATATACGATCCGTTAGGACAGTTTAGATTCTAAATCTTATAAGATCATGTCCACAACCATCCACATCACTAAATCTTTAAAACAAAAGTCACTAGCATGATTAACAAACAGACCTTAACGAGTGAATCAAAAGATCCAGTAGACATGCATAGGAGTTCATGACTACTCAAGATTCATATTGATCTACATATGATCATTGAATCGATATGCATTAAATCTTTATGATAAGAACATGTTAATAAAGATATTAAATTACATCTGTCATGTCATATATAATCTTATTATATAAAGTATTTTCATTAAGATGTATATCCACATCAATGATCCGGATCTAGATCACACCGCATTCATAATGCTTAGCGAACCGTACTAGCAATCATTCATAAAAGATTTCATACTTTAATATGTGTCTTTCAATTTTATTCATTATCTATGATCTTAATCCTCTCTTACTAATACAAGATCATAGTCTCTTTAATGAATATGAAATTTTCAAATATTCATATAAATTATTCAATAATAATTTAAAAGAAATAATTATAAGAAAAATGTAATCCTCTTTAAATTTCATATCAAAATGTCAATACACATGCTTTGAAGGCATAACCCCCAACAGTATCTCCCTGAGACTCCCCAGAGCCACTACTATCATGAACGTGGGTGAGAGTGTCCATGATCATCCCCATGTCACCTCTTCCAATAGCAGTATGACCCCTAAGAGCTGGGTCAACTACCTAAACACCAGGGCCTCTGCTGGTACTTTCAACCTCTATAGCATCAGGACCCTTAAGTCGAGGGTCACCCCTTCATCAATGGCTATCTCATCTTGGGATGCTGAAACAGTTGGAACCACGTCAGGATGAACCATTCTGGCATATGGTTCTGTAACAACATCAGGTACATCCTCTCTGCGATTCTGTGGGACAATGCCCCCTCCCTTTCAGAAGAAGATGTTAGGTTTACGTTATTAATATTGGTATGGAGTCTGGCCCTAGAAGAAAAGGTATCGCGGCGCTTATAGAGGTCTCTTAGTTGATCCATGTCACTGCCCACCACCCTAACCCTCTTCGGGCAAAAAAAACTATTGTAAGGGCTCAATATACTCTGCGTGGGTGTCCCGATAAGATGAAGATAAGCCACGGGAAGGCCTTGTAATGCTGCCAAAACCTATAGTTGCAGGTTGATGACCCACCAAGGACATCATGGGAGTTGTCTGTCTGTTAGGGTCGTGAGATGGCCCATCAAGGCCATCATGGGTGTTATCTATCTGCTAGAGAGCATGAGAGGACCCGCCAGAACAACCCCTGCTTTTTAACGCATGGGAAGGGCCCTTAACATTTTCTCTCTTCCTCTTCTTAGAGTCACTCACCTATTTTTTGGCTTTAGGTCCACCTGAGAAAACAAACAATGGCATAAGTTACTTACTAAAAAATTGTTTACGAAGACACACCAAAAAAAAAATGATGAACATACAAGTTATTTACTAAGCGTTGAAAATATATCTCGAGGCATGCAGATAATGACGGTGAGAGATAACTTTGAACTTACTAGATTACACTCGTTGAGGAGGTTCGAATAATTTCACTTGTCCGGCGAAATCTGGAACGCCAATTCGATCTACTTTAACATTGCACCGTTCAACATGGGGCGGTGACCTTTCACCCCTAATCACGAAAACATAGGGTGAATAACCCCAATGGTTACCAAGTACATATTTATATGTGTACACATATATCACATATAGATAAAATGGGTTCTCACCAGGAGTAAGCACGAGATCCGTAAGGAGTAAATCTACGAAGCACCTCCCACGACTCATCTAGAGATAACCCTTCTCATTTGGTTAAATCACCATCGACAAAAAACCAACGGCTTTTGGTTTCTCTGTTGTTGGATGATAAATTAAGCACAGACGCGCGCGCCTTCCCCATGAGGGCTCAAGTAAAATAGCCCCGCTCCTTCACCCTTGAGCTGAAAGAGGTTCTACATGACCTTGAAATCAAGGGGAGACTTAAGAATGATGGTCCATATCACATACATCCCTAAGATGTTCCTCGAAGAGTTAGGAAGAAGCTGGCATGGAGCGCAGTGGAACCTCCTAAGAGCTAATCTCACTATGTTAGGAAGGGGAAGCCGAAGCCCGCACTCGAAATGGGACAAGCAAAAAGAGAAAAGAGTACCTTACACCAAGTGGAGGAGGAAGGGAAGAGTGAAAATGAGGAGGTTGGAGCCTCATATTTATAAGAATCCAAGGCCCATCCTAGCCATCCAAAGGACCCCTAGGTGGAAGGCCTAGATCACCTTGGGTAACGAGACCATTATGACACTACATAAAGGTACAACTCCTTTCACTTAGCCTATTAATAGGCTAGCACAGTGACCGTGGTGTCATATCAACATGAAAAAATTGGCTGAACTCCCCGAGTCCAAGGAAAATTAAGGACATCGACGAGATTAGGGGGAAATTGTTATAGCCATTTTTTGAGCATCTACTAAAAGACCTTTAAGAACATGTTAACATGGCTAAGTATTAAACAAGTGCTTACGCCTCGGGGACATCCGAGGCCAAGGCCTCGGGGACTCCTGATGACAAGGCTTCAGGGAGACCCGAGGCCTAGGTCTGGGGGAATACTGCTCGCTCGGGGACCAACACTTCAGGTGAGTTTATCCTCCCCGAGACTAAGCGTCTAAGGACCATTGAAGGTCATAGAAGGTGTTCGACTAAATCAACTTTTATTTTGACTAAGTCCTTAAAGAGAGGTTCCCGCTTGGAAGAGGACCTAAGGGTGGGAAATCTCTCTCCTCAATTCAAATATGGCACCTGGATCGAGGTAGAAGTTTGCAGGATATCATCATATACGTTTAATGCACCTAGACCAATCATAGAAAGAGGAATGAGAAAAGGCATGAAGCCCGTTACCCAAAGAAATCAGTCAACCTGTGAGGTGGCAAGTGGGCCGGTTTGGCTCACAAAGCCGGGTGAACCGACCCATTATAATCTGGGACCGGCCAGGCCCAGCCATCATGAGCCTTGCATTAAAGACCTATAGCCCGGCCCGGGCCGACCCGTGAATCCACTATTTTTATCTAAAAAATTGAACAATCACGTGTGTATTGAAGTTTGAACCTTTGACATCTCTCTTAAAATCACACTCTTTACCAATAGATCAAGATAAACTTTGTTAATATATTATTTATAATATATTCTTATTGTCTTTTAACATATTTTATTGAAACTTTATAGAATATATTTTTGAGATAAACGTATTTAATTAAATAAAATATAATATTTTTTGTTTAAATAAATATTTTATTCAAAGAAAAATAGGATTCAATCAAACTTTAAAAAATGTTGGCTTAATATTTCTAATATTTTTTTGTTTTATTGATGAACCTTAATTATAAATTAGGTATTAATTATTTATTATATTTTTAGATTTTACATGAATATGAACATCACAAGTTTATGAATTTAATGAATAAAATAATTATTGTACTAATTATTATAAATTTTTCTATTAAGATTTTAAAGTAATCAAATAAAATAATTAGAAGAAAGTAACATCACTTCCATTTAGTTTAGTGATAATCCCTACATTTCATTCATTCCCAGCTAAGGTTCAACTCTCCCCATTTGTGATTTTTTAGAATTACAACACATTTAAAGGAAAGGAAAATAGACCGGTCCGGTTATTTAACTAGGATCGGACCGGTTATTTCATCAGGATCGACCCGTTAGTCGCCCCAGACTGGACCGTCTCAGGCCTCACGGGCTGGTTCAACGGTTCATTTTGGGCCTCCCTAAAATTCCAGTAGGTCAGCCCAGAACCGGACAGTGAACCACCTGAAAAGGCCCTGGACCGGCCCGTGAACCTTCCAGGCCGAGCATTCACAGGTCGAACCCGGTTCGGCTCAGTTGCCACCTCTAGTCAACCTACGCCTAGAAGGATGTCATCATAAGCATTTAATATGGCCGATCCAATAGAGGTCGAAGAAGTACATTGTGGGATATGAGGACAGGCTGTCCTGACACCCGAAACCATCACATGTTACCTCGTACCTCACCAAGCCAATTAGAGAAACTTGAAGCCAGAGGCTGGTCCGAGGAGGCACCCCATTGGACGAGAGGCATGCTACTGTACGGAGGCCTACCCAGCCTTAAGGCCAGCTTCCCACTGTAAATATCTTAGTAAATGCAATTTAAGTGGTACGTAACAACTTTCAACTACTTCACTACTTTACTCTCCTTCATCCCTTGACTAACTTAAGCTTCAGTTGGATAAAAAGGAGACCACCCCCCCCTTCATCACCAAAATAAAGAGATGGGGTGACAATGGATCACCTTGTCTAAGACCCCTACCTCCTTTGAAATGACCATGTAAACCACCATTGAGATAAATGAAATATGAAGGAGATGACACACATTCCATGATCCAATCAATAAAATTTTTAGGTAAATTAACACTCTACAAAACCTTCCTTAAAAAGAACCAGCTTACACTATCACAAGCTTTCAACAAATCAACCTCTAAAGTGCATCTAGGGTTTGTGGACTCCCTATGATATCCCCTGAGAAACTCTTGAGAAAGTAAGATGTTGTAAGCAATAGCTTTTCCTAGAACAAAAGCAGTCTGATTAAGGCTAATGATACTTGGAAGAATTGTTTTTAGTCTATTGGTAATCATTTTTGTGATACACTTGTAAACAAGATTGCAGCAAGCAAAAGGTCAATGTTCTGAAATGTTGGAAGGGTTATTGGTTTTTGGAATCAAAGATATGGCAGTTGCATTAAAATGCTTGAGAAGCTCACCATGCTCAAAGAATTCTAAGACTGCATTAGAGACATCATCTCCAATTATATGCCAACACTTCTTAAAGAAATGTGCAGGGAAACCATATAGGCCTCGAGCCTTCTTGTCATTAAAAGAGAAGAAAATATTTTTTTACCTCATATGCATCAAAATCTTGGGTAAGGCTTGCACTGAAAGTAGGGTCAATTTTATCTGACAGAACACTATTGATTATCCCCCAGTTTATATCAGGAATAGGGATTTGAGTTCCCAACAAATTCTTATAGACTGGATAACATGCTCCTGGATCTCAATAGGTTCAGCGATAGAATTCCCCACATTATCAGTAAGATGCTAGGTCTGAGCTTTCCTCTTGTATGACCTGACAACATTGAAAAAGAATACAACGTTGTCGTCTCGTAAGCCAAGACACTCTAGATTTTTGCATAAAGTAACTCTCCTAAACCAATTTCCATTTTAGTAGGTTCCGAGTTGCTTCATGATATTGATTAAATTCATGAAAGTATTTTGGGCTTACTAATATTGATTAAATCAAGATGGGTGTTGAATGTGTAGTTATTTAACTATAAAATGAACCTAGGCTTCACTGGCCGTTGAGGTATTGACTATAATTTGTAGAAATTGGTAATTAGAGGTTAGTTTAGAAAACAAAATAAAAAATATATATGTGTGAAAATTATCATCTAAGAATGTTTCTCCTAATTTGATACTTTTATATAGTATTAGACTAAAAAAAACTCTTCTTACTATTAAATTCGAGTTAAGATAATAGTTTACCACAAAATAATAAAAATAATATATATTATATATTGACAGACGGAGAGTCATTTCATGTCCATTTATCTTCGTTCCTTAAACATTTAGTTAGTTGAGAAGAAGAATAATGAAAGTTGTCCCTTATGTTTTCTTCATGTTTCATGCCCATTGTTAAGTCGCAACTACGAGATTCACCACTTTTAAAATCTCATTTTTTTAAACATGGCTGGTTAACTTTTATTTAGCAAGAGTGGCCAATTTCTTAACCCTTTTTTTATATTTTCATTTTTTTAAAATTGAACTACGCCAGCCATGCGGGCATAATTCTTCGGCTGAACCAAAATCCCTTTACATCAAATTAATTCAAAGTGATTTGATTTATTTTGAAAGAGATAAAATATTGAATAAAAAATAATTTTTAGCTTAGTTTTTTTCCAAAAGACTAGAATTATGTCATTAATTTATTTACGTACGAGTGAATTTCATACTTTTTATTACATACAATAATTATTTTACTTACACAATCTGATATTTGTTCTACATAAATTGTTTACGTGGTATAATTAAAATGGTTATAAAACTATTTTACTTACACAATCTGATATTTGTTCTACATAAATTATTTACATGATATAATTAAAATTGTTATAAAACTAAGTGTTTGCGTGTGCACCTCAACGCATAAAAATAATAATGAGTCCCCGCGAAAACAAGGGAGAGTATATGTGGTCCCCACCATTTATGCGAGAACTACTGATCACATTTATAAAGAAAAATATACCTGACCATTTAGTTACCTTAGATTTTTTAACACATGTGATGCATATGTTGGGTATATATATTTATCTGTAGATGAATATCAATATGTACTTCACAAAGACATGTTGTTTGTTTTCTCTGTGAGTATATTATGTTATTGATAAAACTACACAACATACATAATACATAGTCTGAACTAAATAAAAATAAAGAACAGAGAATTCAAATGAGATTTTGATCGGGGAGGGATTGAAAGTAATGAGTATTATTGTCTATGATTTGTGGACTTCGTTCCTCTGCTTGTCATCGTTTATGTAAATCTTCCGCATATAAGAAATTGTTTGTGGAGAACTTACTTCCATCAATAAATAGCATATTATATCAAACTGGCCATAAAATGATTTAATATATATTCATAAATTATTCAGATATCTATTCATGCTATCTTTGAGTGCTATGATTAGATTAAAAATATTACAAATTCTTGTTCAGGTATATATCAAGATATCCGTGTAAGCATGAGGTATAAAATACTAAATTTATAAATTGATAAAATTAAAGATGTAAGCCAAACATGTAAAATAACAAATAGAAGAATAATAAAAAATAAAAAACCAACTACTTATTTACGGAAGATAATTATTTTTATAAAAACAAACATAATTAATTTAAAATTATTCATGGAAAATAATGCTTTACAAAAGAAAATAGGAAGTAAATAGCTCAAATGATTAGATATCAAATGAAAATATTTTTCATTGCAACATTAAAATATATAATAAGATAAAAAACAATAACAATTTTAGTTAGCGAGCTAATAAATTCATATACAATGACATTGTTAAAGCTATGATATAAACATATTATTCATAACATGAATTTAGGCTGGAGAAAAAAAGTAATTTGTCAATAGCACATTTTGCCAACGTTTTCAAAGTGCGTAACTACTCAAACTAAAAAGAAGAGATTGAAGCCATGGAGCAAATTGAAGGACGCATATCTCCAAGAGAAATTGTAAATATTGTTTTTAGTAGAGGAACGGAGTATATTCAACAATCAACAAAGAACCAAAAGAGTGAAGCAATGTACACTTAGTCGAAGTATTCTTCTTTTACGTCCTCACTTGTGTTGACCTCAATTATTTTTTATTGATTATTCTCTGCATGTTTAATTAGCGTTTAATGACTAACCATTTCCTTCTCATTGCCAAATTACACATTCCTTATTGGAATTTATGTTGCCTCAATATTTTAATTTTGCAATACAGTCATTAACAGGGACGAGCCCATATATCGATGAAGGGGACGCCCCCTTTTGTTCATGTAATATTTTTTATATTATATGAATTTATGCTGAAAATTTTAACAGTGATGTTGTATGTGATCCTTGTTGGATAGGGTTTTAAAAATTTGATGAAAAATTAATGAACTACGAACGGTTTATGAGCGAAATATCAAAAATTTTCAAAACAAATATATAACCATATTAAATATAAAACCATACATGGTCATACACATTTAGATAAACGTATCGAGAAAAGATAAAATTAATTTTTACCTTTTATTGTAATGAAGAATTTCTGAATTGGCGGGATCTAATTTATTGTCTCGCGTTCCTCGTTCTTGAGATTCACAAAACTTCAATCGATCATCACACCAACAACTATTCGTAGGATTCAGAAATATGTCTCACAAGGAAATTGTTAGGAATAGAGTGTGAGCTCTCTAAACAAGTGAGGAAGAAAAAATAATTTTTTTTTCTTCCTCACTATGATTTCGGCGGCAACAAGGGAGGGGAGAGAGAAAATCTTTTCATTGCTCTGAATGATCACAAATTGTGATTATGTTAAGCTTAGGTTAACGATGCAATCCTATTGCAATCGCTTATGTTATAATTATAGATTTTATACATATGCCCTTATATTGTAAATCCAAAAATTCACCATCTCCCTGCACTGCTCTCTGCTATTTGTACTTCTCCCTTAGAGTTAATACTGTGTCCAAATTCACCAATCTAAATTGATAAATTAAATTGATCTCTATCAATTAATTAATTTTTTTATTTACTAATTATCTAATAATTAAAAAATAATAAATTGATTAATTTGAACATTAATTCTACTCTTCACTAATGCAGTGATAACACCCATCACATATGAGTTCAGGAAGTGTATCTTGGTCCAAAACACATTTTTTGGTCTAATTAATGTTGTTTTTCATTCATATCCTTATGAACTACTCCTAAGCCGAATGGACACACATGAATAAAGGTATGAGATTCAAATACCCGGCTAATTTATCTTCATAAATTCCTAACCTATTTAATCCGGAGATCGTACAACTCCATTATAGGTCTGGCACCGAATCAACTCTTGATTCATGCACGCTATATTTTCTGTCGATGCAAATAAACATCCTTATTTCATGGCCATATAACATTTTACGATGTTACCCTTCGTGAAAACAAGAGCAGAATATAAAATTACCATTTTACCCCCTTTAGTTATCATTTCCTTAACTCATTTATTGACTATGAATAAGAAATACATATAAGTAAAGTGTCCATACAATTCATAATATCTTATTCAATGACTCATGTCATCGAGTACCAAGCTCGGTTTATTTATTCATACACCCATCAATAAAGCATAAGGTGATAATATTATTATTGCAATCTTACCACGAATTTCATATCTGTGAATCACGCAACTCCAACATAGTTGAATCACGATCCCAACAGCCGAGATATTGTCCGACAATCGAACTCACTCCTTTGGCGTATCAAAGATCACAAGTAACTAGATCAAGTTTCATATTCACCTAGATTAAGGTAATTATGAAAATACCCTTAAGGTGTAACAATTAGAATTCAAGCTAGATAAATGACTTTGCTCTAAACTAATTTGTTATTGGTCTATTCAACATATTTCACAACATGTCTAGGTCAATCATTGGAGTCTCCACTCTCATACCCCGAGATCGACATCATTTGGTCCAACTTAACAGTCTTAATTGGATTCGATTGTCCAGTCGATCTTAAGACTGCGAGTAACATTTTGAACCATCTCAAAAGAGTTTATCTAAAAAACTACTCAGTCTTTACTCTTTTTTCATTGACAATAGTTAGAAGTGGCAACCGGACCGACCCGGACCGGGCAGTTCACGGGCGGGTCCCGGGCCTTTTCAGGTGGTTCACGGGCCAGTTCCGGGCCGGGACGACCCGTTTTCCCTCCATTTAATGTGATTTAGTTCTAAAAGATGTAGATGGGTAGAGTTGAACCTTGGTTGGGAATAGATGAAGTGTAAGGATTACCACTAAGTTATATGAAAGTCATGCTACTTTTCTTTTAGTTATTTTCCTTTCTTACTTTAGAATCTCAATGAAAAAATTGTCATACTAAGTAAAATAATTATTTTATTCATCGAATTAAATAGTTTAATCAATATAAATTAAGTACATCCCAATAAAATATTTATTTAAACAAAAAGTTATAATAATCATGGAGACTCTAAGTATCATAAATTTATTATTTATTGAATTTGAGAGTTGCATCACTATAAATTAGGCACATCTCAACTAGGTTGATACCTACCTATTTATCAATCACTTGCAACAATCTCAAAAATTAACCCCCCGGAGCTAGCTTGTTAAAACTTTTACTGGAAAAACTCCATTAGGGAATACCAAGATAAGGAAATAATTCGATATCTAACACATCATTTTCTTTAATTTCATATTCAGTTTTAAAAAATTAATAAAATTCTTATCTATGTGGAGTAGAAATAAATGTTATTTATTTTAAATTTCATTCTTTGTTGAGAAATAATGTTTTTTTTTCTAATTTACATTTAATTAAATATATTTATCTAAAAATATATATTATTTAAGATATACAATATTTCAACAAGAGTTATCTTGGTCTATTGGTAAGTAGCACGGTTGGTAATGGAGAGGTCAATGGTTTAAGCTCCAATACATGCACAGTTTTCTAAATTTTTAAATAAAGGGAGAATGCCACGGGCCAGCCCAGTTTAGGACAGCTAGGCCTTATAGGCCGGTCCAGGATCTAGGCCTGAAATGTGAGGTCCGTGAGGCCCCGGGCTTGGCCCGCGGGCCTGAACCGATCTGGTACTGTTCATACACGGGCCAGGCCGGTCCGTGCTTTGACGGACCGGTTCGGCCGGTTTCAAGGGCTGAACCAGCCCACTTGCCACCTCTAACAACAGTTTCAGGACTTAAGTAAATTATAAACACACTTTAATTAAAGAAAACTTTCATTTATTCATAAAATTTAGTATTACATAAATGTCGTAACTAAATACTCATAAATATTTATTACACCCTAGTTTATAAACATAATTCCAACAATCTCTCACTTGAACTAAAGTAGGCCTATACATTCTCATATTCCCATATCCTTCAGATGACCATCAAAGACTTTACTGCTTAAAGTCTTCGTGTATGAATCTACCAGATTTTAACCGTCGATATGTGTGTTACTACAACATCTCCATGCTGAACAATCTCTATGATAAGATGATACCTTCGCTCTATCTATATGGATCTTTTATGGCTCCTCGGATCCTTCGAGTTTACTACAATCTCATTGTTATAGTAGTAAAGTGTCATGGATTTATCAGCATCTGGAATGACTTCTAGAATCTTTAGGAACTTTCTAAACCAGACAACCTCCTTTGTAGCTTCACAAGCCTCCACATACTCAGTTTTCAAAGTAGAATCAGCAATGTAAGATTGTTCGATACTTCTCCATACACTAAGAAGCACAGACACCGACACACGACATGGATATGACACGACACCGACTCGTTGACACGTCATTTTTAAAAAAAGTAGGATACGAGTGTACGTTATATATATAATGCTACTTATAAGCATGAAAATAGATATTTGCATAAAAAATTAATTACAGTATCGATCATATCAAGAATATGTATTAAAATATCTCACTAATTAAAGATGCCACCGATTAGTTGAGTGAGTTTTAGTGTTAAGAAGTTTAAAGTTTAAGAGTTTTGGCAATAAAAATTTGATTTTATATTGTTTTAAGTTTAATATATTTTAAAACATAATTTTATTTCTTCTCTATTTCCACAATTTACTTTTTGTTTATTACAAGTTAAAATATTATTTATTTTATTTTACATCATTTATATTTTATTATTTAAATTTTTTCAAAAAATGTGTCTAAAAGGTGTCGACACGTGTTGGGAACGTGTCCTGGTGTGTCCGACACGTGTCGGAAACTTGTCCTGGCGTGTCTGAAAGTAAAAAATAAAAATAAAAATCCAGACACGGTTTTGACGTGTTGGAGAGTGTCGGAAGTATGACGGTATCCGACACGTGTCCGACAACGGTACTTTACACAAATAGAAGTATCGGTGTTTCTTAGCTCATGCATAAACTCACAAAGGCATGTGATACTTTCACCTAGCTCTCTTCTTAAATGTGTGGTTACTCTTACATACTAAATTAAACATCAAATGAGCTTTGAGAGCACCACCCGAACGGCCTCTCCCAACTTTTTCTTGTAGGTCATTAGTCCTCTTCGGCACATTCGGAATGATCAGGTCTTTCTAAAATCATGCTTCAACAGTGTATAGTAAGCAAACGGAACTAGAAACTTATTTCTTTAACCTTTTCGGAATAAATCATTCTATGAATTTTACAGCAGTAGTCAATTAAATTCTTGACCCACACCTTAGTTAGATTTTACTACCATTGATTAAATCATGTTTAAGCTGTTAATATATTAACACAATATTATGCATCCACTTTATTTCATTAAAACATGCCCTATACATCTTTCAGAGAGTTCTCTCAACTGATTCATTTTATATGTAATTTGGCAAAGTTTACACCGAGCCCTCAGCCGTGTTCAAGCATGTTACCGAAGACTATAAACAATTTTGAAATTTGACATGACACTGTGCAAAGAAAAACTGAGGTAGCCGTTGCCATTGGAGAAAAAATTACAGAAAATCAAGAAAAAATATACCACAAATCAAGAAAAAACTCTTGGTGGTCAAGATTTTGAAATTATACGTGTGTAGAGGAACTCGTTCCACGTGTCGGGTAACCCGGGAAGACACCAATGGATACAATCGGCGTAGGTGGCCGGGTCGGCTTGTTGTTCTGGAGTTAGCATTTTGCCTTGGCGGATTGTGTGGACAGAGGTGTGTGCATCTTTACGGTATTCTGACAGGGTGGTGATGTTGTTGAAGTGGACGGGCACTTTCATCGACTTCGTCACGTTGTTGGCTATCACGAACAACCTGCGATCAGTGCCTACCTCCAATGGCGTCGTCGTGTTCAGGACCGGCATCGTCTCTTTTGCACATTTTATGCCATCAGGATTATTCCAGTCCTGACTCCTATGGAAAATGCAGACATACATTAGAATTCAGATTCAAACATGAATCAGATTTTCTTGTTCTATTCTTATTTATCTTAATGTTATGTTTAGATCTGAAAATCATCAGGCAAAAGAAAATGTGATTATGCATAATTTTAGTTTACATAGTTTAATTTATCGGAATATGAAAATTAAATTAATTAATGTTAAGGACTTCTAAGATGTTATTGATTTTCTTTCATTATTCGTATTTTACTTCTCATTTTTCTTTCTCTGATTTGTACCTTGTCTAAAATGTATCTTTTCTTTTCTGTCAGAATTATAATTCTACCTACCGGAAATAGAGTACTATGATTCAAAACTCGTGACCTCAAAATATAAGTTTGGGTTAACTACTATGCTAATTCATATCATAGAAATATATGTGTGTTTGTTTTGGTTGTCAAAAACGGATTGTGTAATATAACTGTTGGAATTCCGTGTCTCAGATTCTTTGTTGAGCAGGTTTTCTATTTATGAGCATGCTTGGGAAATATATTATATGATATTTTGTTTTGAATAAGTTTTCTATTTTGAATAGGAAAATTAGAGTTTATTGTGTGTATGTAAATAAGACGATTTCGTCTAGCGTTTAGTGACTCTACTACAACAGAGGGTGAGGGATTGTTCTACTTTAAAATGAGCATCCCGTTGTGAGGACGATGTGCCTTAAGAGATTGATGATAGTCTTAAAATATGAGAAGATAACTCTCCTTAGAAAGAGAGTGAGAAATGACTCTATTTAGTGAGAGCATCACATGGTGATGAGACTCTGCCCTAAGAGATAAATGACAACTTAAGATGTGAGAGGCTACCCAGAGACTCTCACCCGTGTTGAAGACAATTTCTAAGTTAATGTGTTGCTCAAGTTCGTTCGAAGGAGTGGTAATTTTTATTCAAGCTAATTATGATTTTCAATATATGATTTTTGTGTGTTGAGCTTATATTTTGATATAATGAGATCTGAATTAGGTGGTTGAGTCGATATTAAATATGCAAAAAGGATAGTATTAGATATCCGTAGATGTAGACAAATTAGTTGAACCGCGTAAACAATATTGTTTGTTATTATGTTATTAATGTTTCGGTTACAACAAAAAATTAAATTAATATTAGCCAACTTCCTATTGGATGGGCCTGAACATTGTATATTATTTCCCCCCACGTGTGAATAACTAATTTTGTTGAATGTAATTTTATAGTTATATCTCGGAATTCACATATAAAAATTAATGACAATCATTAAGGAGTACTTGGTGGTGTTTAAACCAACCAAAGACAATCAGAATAATATTATTTAATTATTTACTATCTACCAAACATATCCTATTTTGCTTATTCTCACCTACTCGAAGACAATTCCTAGAAGGTGTGACCAATAATCAAAATAAAATATGTTTAACTAATCCAATCCACCATATGAACAAGAAAAATGGTTGAAATTTCATTTTAAAATACAAATATATGAATTATTATGTATATATATCTGACCCATCATCCATTTGATTTAATTTCAAATTATATTTGACAAATTTTACGAGAATTTTATATACCCAATTAGTTATAAAAATAAGATCGAAATTATGATTCATAAAAAAAAAACAAATAGAAAGACAATAGGAGAGAGATAAATAAGTTACTTGATATGAAGGGGAGACATGCTGCTGAAGAATACAGTGGTATGATTGGGATCCACGTTCTCCTCTACCCACTTAGACCATGTCCTCAAAACTCTCTCGTATGCTACCGGCCGAGGGACTTCATCGTACTCCGTTGATCCTTCAACAAACGATCCTCGTCTTTTCCATCAACATTAAATGCAAAAAACACACACATAAATTTCGTGATTACCTTATAATTAAAAAAATATTTGAGAATTAACCGTATTATGTACAGACACTTACAGAACTTTCATAGAGAAAGTGTTCATCCACCAAATGTAAGTGTTGAAGATGAGGTAATCAACACCCTTCCAATTCTCCCCGTGTTTGTTGATGGATTCAGGCATGATTATACGATTTAGAATGCTGTGCATCGTCGGATCGTCTGAATTTGACTCCACCAAAAATGGGGCCCAGTAGAATTCGACTGTAGCATTGTAGTCCTACATGTACAATAATAACATAGTAGCAATTAATTAAGGACAAAAAGAAAACCATAATATATATTAGTCCACAAAGAATTATTCAAAGCAATGTCCACCAACTAAATGAGAAATTATTGAGACTACCGGCATAAGTGATCGGTAATTATGTTTGTTGAATTAAAAAAATAATGATTAAGATTTATTTTGATTTAATTTAAAAAATAAATAAAAAATAATATTATTTTTTTAATTTCTATATTAAACAAATCAAGACTATTCAGATTTAACCAAGATCCAATCATTTCTCTCAATCCAATACCTGTCGAATTTGGAAAATCTTGAGCCACAAATTTATTAAAACTTTTGAAATGAACTATAATGAGGTCCTCAATATTAAAATGGAGCCCACCTTATCAAAATAATGCTTTATTTTTTTTTGTCACAGTTAAAATCATAGAGGTAAAGAATCACCATTTAATATTGATATTGATGTCATTATTCTTTTTTATCATATGGTTTTGTCTTTAATTTCATAATACCAAGTGAACTGCTGACAAGGAAAGGCAGTTGGTCACCTAATTAGGTGGCAAATATATATTAGGATAAAGAAACTACCACCCCTTTGTCATAGTCATTATGATTAAACTTGTTAATCAAAAGGGTAAAATTACTAATCCATATTCACTTTCACTTTTAGAAAATTCATTAGATAAAGTAAAATAAAAAGTGATTTGTTCATCGTTAGAGATAGAGAGAGAACCTCAATTCTGAAGACAGCAAGAGAGCCAGTCTTGTTCAAGCTCTTCCTACCAGGAGGAATCACAGATTGAACCAAACAAACCATAGATTCCCACTGATTCCTATTCAACGAATCTCCAACGAACATCAGCCTCTTCCCTCTCAGTTTCTCAAGCAGCAATCTTGCTCTGAACCTTTAAAAACCACGTAAAAAAAGCATGAACTCATTTAAAAGAAAAAACGACATCGTATAGTTACTAAAACTGCAGAAAATTCGCAGTACTTGGGCAAAGAACAATCTCGAGGCTGCCATTTCCAGTTCTGATACAGAGAATCCTTCCTTCCGTTCCTCATGCAAGTAACTTGCGCCGTAAGGAACTCACATTCATCTTCTTTATACAAAGGATGCGTTTCGTTATCCAGTACCCACTCCCCCGTGAACAAATCGCAATCTTCCGGAGGCAATTCGACTTCTTCGTTTTCTTCTTCGATTTCGGCTACTGGCAATTCGATTTTACTCTCCTCTTCTTTCCCAACGATTGAATTAAGGCTGACCAATTCTTGTCCGCCTCCTCCTTCTTCGTCTTCTTCTTCTTCAGAGTTCTCCGTCTTCGTTGATTCCAATTGAGTCCTTGAACTTATCGACACGGGAATTTCGTTGTCGTTTTGCTTGATTTTCTCGATCGGCTCACTCTGTTTTGATCCTTGATCTTCTTGGAGCTCCTGAGCTTTGGGTCTTGAGAATGGAAATTCAGCGATCGACTTGACGTCTTCATTGTACATGAAAACGCCGAAGAGGAAGACGGAGAAGACGACGACGAAGATGGAGAGGTTGTTGTTCTTTCTAGACTTCATTGCCGCGAATTCCGATGAAAACAGAGGTGTTTTCCGGCGACTTGGCTGCATGAGAAAGAAACAGAGTGAGAGAGAGGGAGAAACAGAGTGGTAATGAATGATGAAACAGAGAAGGGGGAGAGACAGGGAAATATAGAGAAAGAGAAGAACAACATGGAGGTTAGATAGATAGATAGATAGATAGATAGATAGAGAGAGAGAGAGAGAGAGATTAAGTTAAAAGAAAATGGGATTTGTTTGTTTAATTAAGAGGTTTGGTGAGAAGGATTTGTCTTGAAGAAAACTGGGTTTGGTTTCTGGTAGAGGGAGAGTTGTCTTTCTCATTTGTTTTTCTTTTTAATTCTTAAATTTTTGGTAACTACTTTGACAAACTTCTCGAAACAAAGGTGAGTGAAAGAAAGAGAAAGAAGGAAGAGTGGGTTTAAAGCTTTGAGGGAAGGAGTAGGTTGTTTGCCTCTTTTCTCAGTTCTTAGTTTGTGATTTAGACTAATAGACACTGTACTGTGTCTCTGTCAGTTGGATTGGGAAGATGAAGTTTTTGTAACAGTCGCACGGTAGTCTGCGAGTCTGACCAAGTGTAATTTCAGGTTCTTGGTGGACTAAAATGCAAATGAAAATTTTCAAGTTAAAGATAAAAAAACATTTGAGCAAAATTTATACAATATTTTCTTATTTATTTGGGAGTGGATTTGATCCTCCTTTTAATCATCTCACGTAGAAGTGATCCAATCCATCGTATAATATCAACCTCAGTAGTGAAGAATGATTTATTTATCTGAATTTATAAACAAAACACATTAAAGTGTACATGCATTGGAGGGTTCATTACAGCGATCCGAATTGCAACGACAAATGTGGATATTTCATCTAATCCATTCAGAAAGATCTAATACCAAATTTGTTATGAAAAGACAAAAAAAAAGAAATTATATTTACAAATTAACATTTTAATATAAAATTAGTTGAGTCAAATTTAATTTATTTAAATATAATTCAATGATTAGATTTAATTGAACAGTCAAATCTGACCCATCTAATGGGTGATTGTCAGAGAAACTCATTCCTCGTTATAATGGTCATAGCTCTGGTAGAGAGACTTTTTTTACTATTGTTTGTCGAAGTGACCAAATTTTGATTATGGGATTTTTCAAGATGAAGAAACATGATATGTTTGCATTTCTAGCCCTCGTTTCTTTTCACTGTAATGAAATCGATGATAAGATCCTACCTTTTTCCCCTTATATTTTATTAAAAAGACATTACCCAAATGACATTTTTGACAAATTTAGTGGTTTGATTTGATTTTACAAGTAATGTTTTTATTTTTCGGCCGAGCCTATCAAAATGGTGTTAGTTATTATGTGGGGTTACTTTTAAAATTATGCAGAAGTCCATGAATTACAATAATCATGCACCACTTGCACAACGTGACTAAGTGAACAAATCTTGAAAGCTATAATAAACTTTTTCATGCAATTTTAAAAAAAATCAATGGAACCAAGTTGTTGATCCAACTAAATTAATTCATAATTAGTCATCTAATATCATTTTCATAATATGTTTATCATATTTACAGAGTAATTAACTACAAGAGCACAAGTTCCCACTTTTTCAAATCAATTGGATAATATTTCTGAAGTTTTAGGAACCAGGTAGGCTCCCCGTTTAAAGGTTGAATACCCAAAAGCAGAAAGAATTAACCTTAATTATGAATCTGATCAAGTTCAGCTAAGCACTCTGAATATCAATATTTCGAGTTGGTAGAATTTGATTTGAAATCCCAAAACCTTAATTAAGAACCCTTCCTTCCATGGCCTGTGACTTGTTTGACCACAACAACTGCACAAGTGCAGTTAAAGCATCATTAAGGCACTGCAATAATGATTATCTGATTTTAAAACACGAATAAACCAGATTTATTTGTAACTTTATGTCTGAGAAAAGTAAAGGCTAAGGANGACCCCCCCCCCCCCCCCCCCAAGAATGTGTAGTGATTAGAACCATCATCATCTTGCTTGCGTACTTGCTGTCAGTTCACTTCTTTTGTATGGTTGTTTGATGGGTTGACATCGCTTTTTTTCTAAGCTAAGGCAACTAAATAGAGGCCTCTGCGAAGATCACAAAGACAGACAGATTCAACAAAGAAACTTTTTCAACCATTACAAGTCATAACTGAAAAACTATGCACAACAATGGACTCGGATTGCCTCCTGTTATGACAAACAGGAGGCTGTCCTGTCTGACTTAAGCCGTTGACTCAAATCTCAACATCTAAGATTGGCTTAAAAAATTTGAAAAAAAAAAGTTTTCCAATTTCCATGAAGAACATATACATGCAATTGATTCTGATCTCAACGGCTCAGATTGGATAAAAATTAGCTTCGGTTAATAGGAGGTGATCCAATTACGCACAACCATCAGTCAAGGTTGATTCCGTCATGTACAATGGGTGTCAAAAGTTATATAAACATGGTATATAAGTTTCATAATCACTTGCTTAGAATCCATTGTGCACAAGCAATAATTCAGAGAGAGAGAGTTAACAAAAGATTAAACACAAATGAAAAAAGATAACGGTGAGGATAATGTTGTATTCTTGATTAATACTTCGTTGAACGTACTGACTTCACGAAGGACGTTATTCGAAGTTGGTCCTTCTGAATGCCGTCTGAGGCACAAATGCCACTACTAACATCGACTCCATGGGGCTTGAGGATTGAAATAGCTTCAGAAACGTTATCAGGGGTGATTCCTCCAGCTAAGAGCCATCCATGTTTGCTTTTAATTGTTGGCAACTGAAACTGACCCCAATCGAACCCTTTACCGCTACATTCATATAACCAAAAGAAAAAAAATTAAACAAGATCCTACTATATGCAATGGATGAACATAATATGTCAGTTCTCTCTGGATGAGATGAATTATAATTAATTATCTTCACTGGATGGAATATAAAACATTTTAACATCTTTGTATTGGCGATCTATGCATAACTGATCAAACTTCAAACGGATAGGATTTATGAACTAAAACACTTACCCCGATCGCGATACAAGTTTACCATGAAAAATATAAATGCAACAGATATTGACTTGACAACTAGATGAAGGGGAAGATGCATTACCTACCACCCTTTGCGCTATCAACTAGAATCCAATCAACTGTTGAACATTCTCCAGTGGATATGTTATTTAAAAGTTCCCCACCTTCATTTGCATGAAGAGCATATATTATTCGGTGATCTTGGACTAACAGTGGAAATGCTGCTCGAGAACCTTCTCCATGAAGCTGCATAGTGCCAAAAACCTAGTCTAAGCAACTAAATCGCTGTATAAACAACAATAAAGGTCCCAAAAACATTTACCTGCACGAGTTCAAGGTCACAAACATCAGCAGATCTTGATATAGTTTCTACATTATCATCCACAAATACACCAACAGGCTGTGCTCCATGTTCCCTTGCGACTTTTGAAATCTCTTTTGCAACCGAAAGTGAAATGGAACGCTTAGAGTTGGGCCAAAGAATCATCCCAATAAAATTGGCTCCAGCTTCTGCCGCCATTGCAGCATCTCTAGCAGATGTAATACCACACATCTTAATCAAAGGCCAGTTCTTTTCAGCTTCATGGGCATAAGATACATTCTCTGGCTGATACAGGCAATAAGTAGTTTTACTTTTTCCAAACGAATGGGTACTTGAAAAGTAAATATTTCCTGGGTTTTGACCTGGAAGCACGTGAAGATAATAATAAAGCAATTTTATAGTTGACTATCTAAATTGATAAGATTTTAAAAGTTTGCAATCGCATGGAACAGATAAGCATGAAGACATTGAATAGTGTATTCAATTCAGGGTTAAGTAATAGCCTACCTACAAATGTAGTCAATGAGTAGAATATGAGTATGACTGAGAAAAAAGACAATAAGTTTGAAGGTAGGGGTGTTCAAAATTGTCTCGAACCGAACCGAATAAAAAATGATCGGTTCGGCCGGTTCTTTATATGTGTTCTATTCGGAAAAAATGAGAGAACCGAAATTTTGATTCGGTTCAAAATTTTGATGGTTTACGAACTGAACCAAACCAAAACATTAAATTTATATTATTTTTTATATATATATTTTTTATAAAACCAAACCGAAACAAAACTTTAATTTTATATTTTTTTCTAATAATATCATTTAAAAATTATTTATAATTAATAGTATCGAACCGAAGCTCACGGTTCGGTTATTTTATCATGAAAAGTTCGGTTCGGTTATATTTTATCGCCGAACCGAAGTTTCGATTCGGTTCGATTTTTCACTAAAAAACCGATCGTAACGGAACCGTGAACACCCTATTTGATAGGAATATCAGTATAACAAGATCAACAATACCTGTGGTTTGCCTTCTACGTAAGTTAATAACTTCTGGCAGAAAGTGGCTTCTAGAAGTTAAACCTGAAAATAGACAAGACTTTAGCGAACTTCAAATATCAACAGATTCCCAACCTAAGTAGAAAAGTTGATGATTTTACATGAAATATAAGGTCAATCCAGATAATTGTAAGTAGCAATTATAATAAAGTTGTTTCTTCGAAGTACTTAATACTAAAACACATTATATAGAAAAAGGAGTCTCTCCTAGGACATTCATCGAGCAGTTACACTGCATTGCAATTTGCATCTAAATGGAAAACCCATATACACAGTTTCAGCCATGATTACATCGAGAAGTACCTGACATCATCTTTTTTCAACAAGTGTACTGTACCACAGACCAATTCACACGCTCATGGAGACTGATGTGTTAGAATAAACCAAACCCAGACAAAAATTCGGAAAGACGAGAAATGAGAGCGAGGAAAAGAAACAGAGTGTATCTGATGAGTGACTAATGGATATCAGGGGGTTCGAAGGGGGAGAGACTACAGAGGCAGGTGCCAATTCGGGAGTGGGGGGTGAGAAATTTATTTGTTATTTNTTCAATTTTGCCTGTGGTGATTTAGGAAATTTCCTTTCCTTTTGCTTCTAGTAATATATATTTCATTTATAAAATTATATAAGTTTTTAAGGTTAAAAAAAGTTATATAAATTTGATTTATAACAAAATTATCAAATTTGAGGTTTAAAAAATGATGTTAATTTGCAGGTAAGTACAAATTAGTTCATTTTTTTCACAATTTTACTACTATCAATTTGATTCTAAAAAATATTAACTTAATTAAGATATTTTAATACACTCACTGATTCTTATCAATTGACAACCTCATATAAAAACACACTAAAATAACATCATTTTAGTCAGAAGGTGATTTGGACATAATGTGCATACTATGAAACTTGAAGGAAAAAAATAATTGACCGCTCAGGTAAGAGAAATTCAAATTTACTCAAAATTTTATTTTGGTCAAAGGTTATTATACATATCAAGATATAGATTTTAGATTTAACAATGATTAATTTTCAATAAATACCATACAATATAAAAATACAACATAAAACATTGTTCGCATAATGTTAATGAGATTGAATGACATAATCTTTCTCTTCTCCTCTCCTGAGTCCTTACTCTTCATCAAACAACAACCCAAAAAAGCCAGCAAAATAAATAAATAAATAAATAATTTACAATGAAATAATATCAGCAAGTCTACCTTAACTAAATTTGATGATGAAGAAATCAATAAAATTTCCATAATTTTATATAATGTTGAAAAGAAAAGGCTTCTGCGAGCAAGTTTGGAGAAGTAGTAGTATTGCTTATGCCACTATCTGCTCCCCTTCTATGTACAGCTGCTCCAACCAAGGTGGAAGCCTTTCATTCATTCCTCTACTGAGTTTGTTGTACTGTGGTTTTTTGGCTCCAAACGACCGGGAATTCTCAGACGGAATGTCCTTCACCAAAGAGTGAACCCACGAGACGTCCGGCTCATCGATAACCGATGGTGTAAAGGCAGTTGTTCCCATGTCTTGGAACCCAAAAGAAGCTGACTTCTTTAGCTTGTTTAGGTCATCTCCTTGAATGCCCCAGTTTAATTTACTGTCCGGAGAGCTCCAGTCTGAAATCCTGGAAGGCATAAGAGAAGCAGAATTTGTTGAGGCAGTAAGGCCCTGGTGGTGGGGAATTGTTGTACGGTCAATGAAACTCTGGCTCCGCTGTGCAAAAGCAGCCGACCTGGAGTTGAGACCAACTGAAGACTGTTTCCTCACTGGGGAAGATGACGGTTTGGTCGTGTAACTTGAGCGGAGTAAGTTCATGTTTTGGTCTATCTGATGCCCGGTTGAAGATTGCGACTGGGAAAACATAGAAGAATCCAAAGATCCGAAAGAATCACCGAGGTTACTTCTAGGCTTTAATTCTCCTATCCTGCTATAATCGTTATTCTGGTATGTTGGAGAGGAGAGATAAGAAATCTCATCCATCAATTGCTGATATTGTTGTTGTCTACTTGTCCGGTTTTCCAATCCAAGCAATTCCATCTCCAAATCAAAATCTCTAGCATTGAAAGCTGCCTTCAGCCTGCTACCTTGGAGCTGAAGAGCAGGAGGAGTAAGGCCAGCTTTGTTTTGCCACAAGCTTGTATTCATGGTGGATGAGACAGCTACAGAAGGAGACATGGGCGGTGTCGAAACGGAAGGGAATGATATAGATGATGGAGACCGAGGTGATGGCATGGCGGAGCCAGTGGAGGCATACACAGGGCGTAGTTCTTCAGGTTTATGAGCAAAGAAACAAACCTTCCTTGGGCAACCTATCTCATCTTTACAAAGCCGAGTACGGTATTGGGCAGGATGAAGCCAGGATTCAAAGACACCATGAGCATACTCACAGGAATCTCCCTTTTGGCATGTTCCCTTGCGAAACTCGGGACAAGGGACACAAGTATAGGGATATTTCCTTGGATCTCTACGCCTCGCGTTCTCACCCGGATGCACAAAAGGGCACTCTGTCCAATCGTGAGTGTATGCCCTCGAGCACGGCTGCACCTTGAAAGTATACATCCTAAACTCATCAGTACCGTATATCCCGTTGTTTATGTCCGGGAGTGACACATCAACCGGGTATTCCTTCTTCTCCGCTCCCTCTTTCATCAGTGGAGATGCCAGGTCAGCTATCCGATCATCACCTTGGAGCAAAATCTCCAAGGCTTTTTTCCGTGAAACGAACTGTGAAATCAAAGCCGGGCCAATCAAGTCAACAGGCTTGATCCCATTAGCATTGACACAGTTTGGATCAGCAGAAGCATCAAGTAAGAGCTTGACAATCTCAATTGAATAAACAGAGCTACCGGAAGTTGCACAATGAAGGGCAGTTACCCTATCAGAACCACAAGTTCTGTTTACATCCACTGTGCCAGTTCCGACTATATGCTTCACAATCTTAACACTTCCAAACATGGCGGCAATCATAAGAGGCGTCCTTTCTTCGATGCCCATCTTTTTCGACCCAATTCTTCTACCGTACCAAAAGCTTGGCTGATCAATATCAAACCCCTTTTCTTCTAGCTCCCTTCTAAAGGCAACTAGATCGTCTGAGGCCAATAATTCGAGCAAAGCGGAGGAACCACAGTAATCCTCACCATCCGGCTTCTCATACCCGTTTTCCATGATAAAATTTAAGGAGCAAAGTTTTAAACTTGAATCACGACAATTAAACGATTCCTGCATAGTTGAAAAATTGATGTTCAATCAGCCACCAGATCTAAATTAATTTCAAACAATATTATCAGAAGTGTTTTCCTAATGTAATTGAGGTTGCCTTTATTAACAACATTTCCCCAATTTTCTCAGATGCCAAACCACAGACTGATAAAAGAGAAACGAGTAAATAGAAGAAAAACAAAACTGTTTCCCATGCTCCAAGCTAACGACTTGGTCATCTAAAAATACGTTCTTTTCAAACTTCTAGAAACAGGAGACAATGATAAAATCATCAAATAACTGGTCAAACAAGCAAACCCCAGAACCAAAGACTCAAACTTTAACCCAAATCCTCAGAAGTCGAAGAAATTTCACACCAGTCCCATAATAAACATCCGAATATAAAATAAAACAGACAGAAAATCATTCAAATTTCAAAATCCCATCACATAAAGCATATATTTTCAGATAATTTAAACAGTCAGAGCTAAAATAAATGGATTATTACCTTAGGAACAATACTTCGAATGAGAAATTTGATTGAGGGGAACGAACGATATTGTTGGCCGATTGTTGCAGAGAAAAGCTGAGAATGGCTCAATGATAAGGAGCCTGAGCTATAAGGAAATGAAGGAAGGAGTGGCCTTTTTATAAATTGGGTGAAAGCACAGCACGCACGCGGAGAGGGCAAGGAAGGAGAGAAGAAAGTGTCAACTTTCTTCTTCGGCACTTTCTCCTAGTCAAAGTCAAACCTTCAGACCCAATGGGTCCACTGGCCCCACTTTGCTTTTTCAGAGTCAAAGTAGGACCCACCACTCCGTTTCTTTCTTCTTTCCTCTACAGATAAAATCTCCAACGAAATCCAATGCACATAAAATTTCGGCAAAATGCATTTTCTTTAGCTTTATCCTAATTCCAAATTCGTTTTTAAGTCATTTTTTCCTATTAAAATTTTTGAGTAATTTAAAACAGGGAAATCAAGTCTCCTGATTGACCCCAAACTTTGGTATTTTTGTCATAAAAGAACTGTAAAACCAGAACGGTTAGGATTGTGTCTTAAAAAAGCTTACTATTAAATTTTTGAGTAATTTAAAAGAGGAAAATCAAGTCTCTTAATTAACCCCAAACTTTGGTATTTTTATCTTAAAAGAACTGTAAAACCAAAACGGTGAGGATTGTTGTGACGTTCCGATCCCCGAGTGTTAAATATATGTGTAATTTCACAATTTTGAAATCTCCAATACGAAACAAATCCTAATTTTGAGAAAATTCTCAAATTAAAAATTCGTAATTTACCCATGATGGGAAAAATCCTGACCTTAAATAGCGGAAACATTAAACTTATTCATGGTTGAAATCTTAATCATAAAATAGCAGAAGCGATAAAATGTCTTAAATGCATAATTAATAAAGCCTCAAAAAACTGAATTATATTCTGAAATAAAGTCAAAACTTGAAATCTATAATTCATCAAACGTTTACTCATCATAGTTCGTAGAAAATCATAACGTAAAATAAACTACTTGAATAACCAAGTTTAACAGAAAACATTTTCCTAAGTTTTTAATCAAATCATAAAATGAAAACATAAATTCATCTGATCTAATTGGTTATGGCAGTCTCCCACTCATGATGCTCGCCATCACCACCTGCATCATAAATAACTGTGGGGGAATGAATATTTTAAAATACTCAGTAAGCAAACTCACATAATAACATGCGTTCACATGTCATAAATGCAATCATGACATAACATAACTGAACTTGACATATAACATAAATGCAATAAAGTAACGTATTTGATCATGATATAACATAACTGAACTTGACATATAACATAAATGAAATAAAGTAACGTACTTGATCATGACATGACTTAACATAGCACGCAGATAACACGTGTCTCAAACAGAATCATTTAGCAATCTTAATCATATATTGACTTGTCCTATCATCTAGTTAACAGCCTAATCAGAACTGATCACACGTTAACTGAAACACATCATGACGAATTGGGCGACGAAACATATGGCACACATCAGGCGATGAAACAGATGACACTCATTGGGCGACAGAACAGATGGCACCTCATGAGTGACGGAAAATATTTACAGATGACACCCAATGAATGACCAAAACATGAACAGATGACACTCTATATATGACGAAGCATGAACATATGACACTTTATTCGTTGAATAGAACATAACATGAACAATCCTGATTTCTTGTTAACTAAAGGTCATGCTTAAGTTCATATTTTGCTTAAATATCACTTGAATGAATTAACCTCATAACTTGCAGAATCCAACATATGACAATAATTAATCATACAATGCATACTGATATATATATAACAGAATCAAACATGATAACATACTACGCAAAATCAGTCATACTCAGACATTTATCTCGTGATAATCACATTAATAACTGAACAGAAATCAATTACCAAAGTATTAACCAAAATATAATAATTATCAAAAATGGTTAAACAGATAATAAATACATGAAACAAATATAACATCAGAGTCGCATCGTTATATAAGTGAATTTATCCAAACATATTTATGAAAGTAACATGCTTATAGGCAATTAAAGCTGATGAGAATAACACATGTAAATTCACTTACACAAGCATATATATTTATCACACATGGGTCACATTACGATATAATTTCACTTACACAAAGCATATACATTTATAACAACGGGAGCACATCATTATATAAGCCCACTTACCTGAAGCGAAAGAATGAATTGAACAATTAATGACCTGAAATCTCAAAAAAATATAATCACTAAATTGTTTTAATAAAATAATATAAACACATTTTTATATCATAAAATAGAAAATACAGATTTAATTAAAACAGTGCAGAACGGTCAGAACGAAGACATAAAATAATATATTGGGTCCAGAGTCAAAAGATAAAAGCTTCGGGTCAAAAGGTTCAAACCGAGCTGGTTCAGACCAGTCCAGTTTGATTTTATCTGATGGATCGATTCAGACCGGTCTGAGTAGGCTGAACCGGTTCAGGGTCGAGCAACTGGTTGCAAAACCAGTTGTAGAACAAAAAACACGAGAAACAGGGAGGGGAAGAGAGAGAGAAAACGAGAATGAGAGAGAACAAAGAGGGGAAGAGAAACATTGAGGGAAACTGAGAGGGGAAGAGAGACAAGGATGAAGAGAGATGCAGAGAGAGACATGAGATAGAGAGAAGTAGAGAGAGACAAAGATAGAGAGAAGCAGAGAGAGACAGAGATAGAGAGAGAAAAACAGAGGACGAGAGAAAGGAAAACAAAGGGAAAGGGAAAAAGAGCCTCGGTGATAAACCACCGGTGATGGCAGAAGCAAAGGGAGAGAGAAAGAAAGAATAAGGATGCAGAGAAAGGGATGTAGAGAGAAGCAGATAGAGACAGAGATAGAGAAAAACAGAGAGGGGAAGAAACAGGGAGAGGTAGACGAAGTAAAAGAGGGAGAAGTAGAGAATAAGAAGAAGAAGTAAGGAGAACAGAAACAGAGATAACGAGCAAGGCAAGAATGAAAAAGAAACTAAGAGTGAATAAGAGAGACAAAAAAATCAGCAAGAATTAAAGAGAGGGAGAGACGAATCAGAGAGAAAGAGATTAAAGAAAGAGAAGAAGATTACCCAAATTCAATAGAGAGAGACCAACGAAGGAGAAGAGCTGCTGGCTGCAGGTGGCTACGCGGGGGGAGGAAAGGCTGCGAGGGGGGAGGAGAGGGCTACGAAGAAGAAAGTGTTGCTTAGGAATATATATATATATATAATAGGTTAAAGGTTGGTTTAGGGTGTATATGCATGTAGTGTGAGTGAAACTAAATTGAGGGTTGAGATTGCTTGATCAAGGATAAAAATGGGGTGAGGGTGATACTAGGGTATATATAAGTACAAGGTGTGAGTGAGCAATAATTTTATAATATAATTTTAAAATTCTTTTAAAATTGAATAATTGAAATTTAAACTAAACCATATATAAATAAAATTATTTTACCAAAATTACAACTAATCACTTTTTAAACTCAAATTTTAAAATCATTTTATCTTTGAAATCAATTTTACAAAATTACCCATTTACGAAGGGTCGGGATATTACAATTGTACCCTAAAAGCACTAAATTATATTGTATTTATTAAGACATTTAATTCTAATTAATAATAAATAGTTCATTCTTATATTATGTGCAATGTATTATTGTAAAAGTTCCTCAAGCATAATAGTACTTGATCTATGAGTCTAATGAAGTTTAAGCTCATGTGAACAAAGTATTTAACCAATAGTCCTTTATGACTTGTAAATATTGATTTTACAGTATAGTGAAGCTGGACGCTTTACTGAGAAAATACTGTAGTACATTAATTCTATTATGTAGAGTGACTTACTTTGGTCACTAGGTGTGGAGTACTTAGTTAATGTACTAGTGCATTTGAAATGCATTGAAGGACTAATGATTAGGGGTGTGCACGGGACAAGATAATTTTTTAAGTCCCATCCCGTCCCGTGTTAAGGAGAAATCCCGAGTGGGACGGGACGAGACGGTTTTAAGCCCTCTGTCCCGTCTTATCCCGTGTTGAGGGGAAATTCCGAGCGGGACGGGATGAGATGGTTTTTTAGCCTTTTTGTCCCGTCTCGATCGGGACGTGACAATTTTTTTTAAGTCTCATCCTGTCCCGAGTTGAGGGGAAATCTCGAGCGGGACGGGACGAGACGAGTATTTTTAGGTAAAAATTTTAAAGGTTAAAAATAAAAATTGGTTTAAAGTTCAAAATATTAAATGGTTAAAAATTAAAAATTAAGGGTTAAAATTAAAAAAAATTAAGTGTCAAATTTTATAAAATAAAAATATTGGGCTATTTATGAAAAAGTTGGGACAAAATTTTTTGTCCTGTGTCCTGTCCCGTCCTGCCGAGAGTAAAAATCCCATCCCGTCCCGCTCGGTTCGGGACGGTTTTTCAAGATGGGACGAGCTTTTTAGGACAGTTGCACACCTCTACTAATGAGTCTGATTTTCAATAAAGGACTATCAAATGAAAATCATGACTCATTGCTATTATTTTATGAGTGTTCTCAATCTTGAGAGAGTTATGAACTCATATTTAATAACTTAGTTATTTCAATTTATTAAGAATGAGACTCTATGAGTCAACATATTCAGTAGGTTGGATGACTGAGTTATTAGATAGTAAGTCCAATGATTCTCAATAGTAGAATCCATAGACACTTTTAATTGTGACATAGTAACTCTTAGGTGATTCAGTTATGTGGTCACAATAAACTAAGCGCTTAGTATCTCTAGTGGAGTACTAGAAATTGTCATACTTGACCGTTATGTGGAAAATATTGAATGTCATACATTATTTGGACAGTTTAGGACATAAGATGCATATTTGGTGTCTATTAATTAATAATGAGTTTCCACATACTAGCTTTTGTTTTTGTTGTCGATGCTACCAGTTGTTTTAAATTGCCTTGTATGCTATGTTCTCTAAGGGGAACTTATAGTTCCATGTTCGTGTAGATGTAAAATTACATGTCAAAACTTTAGATGACATTTAGGTTTTCTTATAGTAAAGAGATCAGTGTGCCAGAGAGAGCTGAACAAAGTTTTTTTTTTGCCTCTTTATAATCGTCTAACCATGATCTTTTCAAGTAGTGATTTTGTGAGACATTTGCTTAGATGCATTACTAGTGGTACCTCATAGACCTGTCTCAATCTTCCAAGCCCGCTGATAGGTATATCGGTAGCTTGGATTTGGCTATGGAATGCGCGGTTAAGGTGGATGAAATACTCCATCAAAGCTTGCTCGAGACTATGATAATAGTCCTTGTTGAATTTTATAGGCAGTTCATATATTTTAGTAGAATGTATTACTTGGAGTAGTATTTTTGTGATGAAGCGACAAAAATAATATTCGATTCAGTTCAAAATCGGCGAGTGTGAAATAGGTACTTGGAGTAGTACTTTGTGTATAATTGACAATATAACCTACTTAATGTGAAATATGTACTTTAGGATTTACTTCTTGTCTGGACAATTAATCTACTTAATGTATGTGATCTACTTCGATTTGGAACATTTTAAAATCAAGAAGGCAACATCTACTTGGATAGACCAAGTAGATTTTGTAATCTAATTATCCAAAGCAAGTAGAGTTTTCGGTTCTGGATAATTCAAATTATAATTGAAAAAATCTACTTGGTCGGAGCAAGTAGATTTTACGATTATGGATAATTCAAATCATTGAAAGCAAAATCTACTTGCTCTGAACAAGTAAATTTAATAATATACTTGCTCTGAGCAAGTAGATTTTACAATTCTGGACAATTCAAAATATTGAAAGTAAAATCTACTTACTCTAAGAAAATAACTCTTTTTTTACTTGCTCATAAAACAATTAGCATTGACTTTAGATTCAAGATAAATAAACTAAAAGGAGCATTGACAAAGAGAATTCACATGAAGAAAATCTACTTGCTAATAAGGATATATCTTCCAGTTCTAACAATCAACCATAATTTTTTTAGTACAATTAACTTTTCAAAGTCATTCTAAATAAATTTCTACTTATTAAATAATTATTTACATCAATGCCTCAAAGTAATAGCTCATTTTTCAACCAATATACTATAACATTATATCTATACAACAATCAGATGCCAAGCCTGCCAATGCTCAATAGGCCTAATCTTTCAGTCATTTTGAAATTGCTTCTATAAGATCATCTTCTTGAAGTCTATAATGATAGAGATACCAGTTGAAAGAAATGAAGTAAAACAAAAATAGAATCAAATACCTGTGTAGTTTTAGGCACTCATTTGATAAAACCTACAAAGTCTAGAATTATAGATATTGGACCTGAGGTTTTTTGCTGTTCAAAAAATACAATGATGACAATAATAGTTCTCTTCAATTCAAAATCTAGCACTTACTTTCAAACCAATAAAGCAAGAAACTTCCAATAGTATGGTAATGGAAGTCCAATCTATATAGTGGAAGCTCTCAACTTTCTCAAGTTTTGGAACTCACCATGTTCTCACTCAGCCATGGTATTCACAATCTTCGAACAAAAACAACCACTTGGGAAGACTCATTCTTCGATTTGAGCTAATCACAGTTTTAGAATCGACACTGATCAAATCAAAATCATAAATAACAATCACCCACATGATTAAACTGCAAAATAAGACATTGACATTTCTAAAAAAAGAAGAAAAATGATCAAATGAGACACCATTTGTGAGAAATGCTTTGAACGCCTAAAAAATTTGCTTAGGCCTTTTATCAAACAGTTGGTGTGCAATTTATATTTCATCATTTTCATTTGTATTCCGAACATACAACAATGATAAAATAAATTTACAATATAAAAAAAGGTAATATGAGTTGAAAATTTAGAAAAAGCTTACGAGAAAAATGATATATGCACCTAAAGGGGTGTAAAAAATTACGGGATCTAGAAACCAATCAATAATTTACTAGCTCCACACCTTTAAAAATATATTATATCAACATAATGTAGAAACAAATAACAGCAACATTCTAGTTGGTCGTTTTCTTTGTAAAATTCAAGAAGAAAAAAAGCAAAAAGAATGAAAACCCTTATGAAAATTTGAGAGAGAACGAGAATAAGAAACAAAGAGAAAGAGGGAAGAACCTTATGACGCTTTTATAAAAGGAACTGAAATTTCATGATCATGACTAGGCCTTGAATTCTGATGCTTCTCTGTCTCCCTTGATGCTTCTCTTCCTCCTATTTGCGTGAGAGAATGGAAGATTTTTTATGAGTACTTGTATTGTAAGGACAAACGACTCTTTTATGTAAGACAAGTAAAAACGCCATTTCACACACTAAAAAGCCTGAATCACTTGTCTTAAAATCTTGAACATTTTTAAGAAGACTTTTGAGATTGTCCTTCCATCCAAAAACCCATTTTTATCACTCTTTTTGAAGATATTTTTTTAATGTAATTTTTGAATACATGAATTGGCAAAAAAAAACGTTTTTTCTTGTTTTGGAGTCATTTTCTACAAAAAAAAAACAGTTTTTTGTTTAATTATTGAATATGCTATGGCCGAAATTTTTTGTCTTTAGATGTAGAAAGAAATGGGTTAGTTTTTTATCCGATTTTATCCGATCGCTCACTCGCTCGTGATTTTGGTTGACGATCAGAGAAATAGTAAATGAAAACTATGAGGTTTAGATTTTCAATCGTCAAGCTTTAAAATGTATTTTTTCTAATCTGTATAAATAGGTTGTTTCTCGATTTTTTGAAGATATAATATTTTTTACTGCATTGATTCCTCAAAAACACACTTGAAGGAAACGTGGAGGCTTTCCTTTGACAAATGACTCCCCAATGGAGGAAAGGATGTGCATCCTATATGGCCTAGATGATGACAACCGCCGGTAAATGCACCTCTTTGAGGTTGCCAAGGAGGTACTCATCATGGTGTTAGCTATGGTGATTTGTCATATGAAGCTTAATGAGTGAGGGGGGAGGGGGGGAGGGCTCCCGAAATGTGTCTGAATGAAATGTCAAAATATACCACCCCCTCAATAGGAGTATTAAACATCTTTATACAGAAAGTGAGGGGTAAACCCTAATTTATGATGGCCAATGAATGACTGTCAAGTATATGTAAAGACTGATGTGTATGACGTTGTCACGTGTCCTTAGGTTCATCCTCAATGAGAGGACGACACATATAAAATCTATTGAAGAGGCAGTGATGGCGGATCGACATGGCGAACATTATGCTAATCCTACTAAGTCATATGCCTCCAATTCATTTTCAAGACGGTTAGAATCCGTCCAAGTCTTGCCACATGATTTAACGGTTACAGATAAATAATCACAGGAGTCCCACCAGGACGGATGAACTCAACATGCACGTGAGGCCAGAAATTCATGTATAAACAATGTAACTTAATTGTCTTGTTTGAAATTATTAATTGCATTGTTTACCATGGTATTATATTACAAGGACGTTGCGGGTTAGGTCAGAGCATTGTATAATCAAACATATTAGCACTAAACAATAAAGATCAATTTTTCACTGAGAGAGTAACCGTCAGTTATGTTAAGCACCATCCACGTGTTATATTCTTATAGGACCAATGTAGGATAATGATAGTTTGAGGAATTGTCCAAAATATCATTATTTGGCCTGGCTTGGCCACGTCATACTTCGGTCAAACAACTCCTGCTAAGTATTTGCACATATGAATCTTTGTCATGGTAATGTCTACTCCTAGACTTTTACCCCATCATTGTTCAAGTTTATAAGGTTTATAGAAAGGTAAGCCCAACCCAGTATTAAGACTATTTTGTTTCATCTCAGACATATCAGTAATTTAAGGTTTGGATGCTCCTTGACAAAGATCCACCTTATTAGTCGGACTTGTTTTCAAGTCTTTTATTTGTTTCGTCCTTGTAGAGAAGCTTAACGACCATTCAACTAAAATCAAGCTACAACGTAAACTTCAATCGTAGACGACAAGTCATCTTAGCACTCGCCGAGACTAGGACTGAGTTAGAAGATTGTGGTAATAAACTATATAAATGAGAAATCATGTTGTCAGAACTTAAAAGGAAAAAATAAAATTCAGACCCTTGGGATTTTTTTAATGAAATATGAGAGAAAATATAAAGTTACCTCACCTTAGATGGTGGTTCAGCAAAAATTTTCTGTTAGATTGTGATATAATATTCTCATATTAAAATTAGACTGTATTTTAATAAAATATTTTTGATGGACCATAATTTAACAGATATTAAATTCAACAGAATTTTTTTAATTAAACAGAAAACGTCATCTTTTTTTCTATAAATGAAAGTTGAATTTGGTAAAGTAAAAGAGAGAATTTTTAAAATCGTTTTTTAAGGACTCTTTATAAAAGTTTCTCTATAGAAATCCAAACAAATAATCACTCTTAAATCTTAATAACGCTTCTTCTTCATCTTAGATGTTTTTTTCCTTTTTAAAAATGAGGACAACATACATCTTACTCAGCCTTCCACTATCCACATTTTCTTTCCCTAATAATTAAAATTTGTTCTATTGTTGTCGTCTAATGTATCCTCTCTCATTTCTTTAATAAAGAAAGAATACATAAATGATTCCAAAATCTATTTTTTTAACCCGGTCAGAAAAATCAGTGGTCTACTTAATATCATTGTATGAGTCAACAACACAAGATAAAATGAACATTACGTTTATAAAATCAATATTGGTCGTAGATATCTTATATCGTATGATCGTAAAATAAAACCAGTCAAACACCAAGTCAGAAAGATGAAAGGCCAAAATGAAAAAAAGAGCAATATGGGTTTTTAAAAATCTAAAGAACACATCAAAAAGAGTATATTTCGGTATTGATCATTTATCAAAAGCAGCACGTTTACAAGAGCCAAGAAATAACTTATATAGCTGTAGCTTAGGCTGGAAGAAGTAACAGAATAATAGAAATACTAATTGAACTAACTAAAACCAACTACTCACTCTCTATCACTCGAGCAGTGGCAATGTATTTCATTTTCTTAGTATGTGAAGTATCTCTTAGCTTATCATCCCCCCTCAAGTGCAAGGGGGATTGAACCATCTTGAACTTGGACCTAAGGTATTCAAGTCGAGGAGTTGAGAGAGCTTTAGTGAGTAGATCAACAAGTTGACCAACTAAAGGAACAAACCTCACTTCAAGTTGTCTATGAAGAATTTTGTCACGAATAAAATGCATGTCCAACTCAATGTGCTTTGTTCTTGCATGTAACACTGGGTTAGAAGCAAGAGCTAAAGCACTAGTGTTGTCACACCACAATATTGGAGGCTGAGAAAGAGGGAAATGCAACTTAGACAACAAGCTTTGAA
The DNA here is from genome assembly GCA_003255025.1 of Datisca glomerata. NCBI lineage: Eukaryota > Viridiplantae > Streptophyta > Magnoliopsida > Cucurbitales > Datiscaceae > Datisca > Datisca glomerata. Next base: position 102,083 of record QANY01011430.1, on the reverse strand, counting down.
TCCAATAAATCTCAGAAGTAGCATTAGCCATTGTACGATACTCACTCTCTGTACTAGCACGAGAAAGTACATTCTATTTCTTAGAAGACCATGATATGAGGCTGCCTCCTAAGAACACCATGTAGGCACCTGTGGACTTTTTATCCTCAAAACTTCTAGCCAAATCCATTTCTGAATAAGCTTCGATTGTCAAGGAGTTAGATGGTTGAAGTAGTAAACCATATGAAATTGAAGCTTTTAGGTACCTCAAAATTCTCTTGCAAGCTTGCCAATGAACCATTGTAGGTTTGTGCAAATATTGACTCAAGTTGTTAACTATAAACCCTATGTTAGGCTTGGTCATTTGAAGATATTAGAGAGCACCCATAGCACTTTAAAATAGTGTAACATCAGGAAATGGTTCACATTCTGATTCAGTTAACTTCAGAGAAGTACTAGCTGGTGAAGGGGCTGGCTTAGCTCCATCCATTTTGGTTTTGTGCGGAAGATCAGCTATATACTTTGACTAAGACAAGAAAAAACCAGATTGAATTCGTTTAATCTCTATGCCAAGGGAAACAACGAACCTGGCCAAGATTCTTAAGGGAAAACATTGTATTAAGATCATGTATAACTTTGTTGATTAGGTTATCATTGTTCCCTGTAAGTAGAATGTCATCTACAGAGACCAACAAGAACAAAACATCCTGGGAAGAGTGATATATAGATAGGAAAGTGTCTGAAATAGAAGCTTTGAACCCCACTGAAGTAATGCGGTTCTTAATCTTTCATACCAGGCTCTTGAAATCTAATTTAGGCCATAGAGAGATTTCCTCAATTTACATACATGTTGTGGTTTTGAAGCATCTTTGAACCCTTCAGGCTGGGACATGTAAATGGGTTCATAAAAGCACCCATTTAGGAAGGTATTATGCACATCCAACTGCTTGACAGACCAACCAAAAAACACAACAAGATATAGAATGATCCTCACAATATTAGTCTTTACAACAGGACTAAGTGTCTCTGAAAAATCAATTCAATGGGTTTGACTAAACCCTTTTGCTACCAGACGATCCTTAAACCTTTGAATGTTTCCATCTCGATTCACTTTGATATTAAAGATCCATTTGTTACCCACAACAGTCATAGAAGGATTAAAGGGAATTATATCCCAAGTCTGATTCCTAACTAATGCAGCATACTCATCTTGCATAGCTTGCTTCCAATCTTTGCTGGCAAGACCCTTTTTAATAGATTTTGGTTCAGTAAAATAAGGGCTAATGGATAAAGGGTGTTTGGTTTTCGTAAATGCTTTAGGTTTATATATGCCTACTTTGGATCTAATAACCATGGGATGACTAGGTTGAACAAGTTGAGTATCTATGAGGGATGATTTTTGGTTTACTGGTTCAGGAGCAGGTAAAGATAAAGGTTTAGGATCTAGTGTAATATATATTGACTATCAAAGGGAAATAGATGGGGGATCATATGGTACAATGGTTGTAATAGGCAAAGATGTACCTATAAGAGTTGTTATATCGCTTGCAGTATGATGTGAAGAACAACAATTATTAAGGGAGTTAGATGAAGGAGTACCTGCAGATGGCATATTACTGACATGTTCCTGTGAGGGTATGGAATTTTGATTTGGACATGTAATGAAAGTAGATGACTGAGAGGGACTCTGCATAGGTAATTTAGGACTTGTAGAAACTGAATTAGTGAATAGATTCTGATATGGGAAATGGGATTCATCAAACACTACATTTCTAGAAATGTAGATTCTGCCATATTTGTGAAGACATTTATACCCTTTATGATGAGCTGAATAGCCTAAGAACAAGTACAAGTCAATGTGTAAATCTACCTTATGAGTGTTATATAGCTCTCAAATGTGGTAATATGCATAAATAAAGGTCTTAGGAAGATTATAATTAAGCTTTTGGTTGAAGAGAACCTGATATGGAGAAGAAAAAGACTGAATAAGAGTAGGTAGTCTATTGATAAAAAATAGCAGTTTGGAAAGCTTCTCACAAAAAATATAATGTCATAGAAGCCTGAGCAAGAAGAGTAAGACCTGATTCTACTACATGCGTTTCTTTCAGTGAAGCCATTTTGTTGGTGGACATGAGAGCAATGATGCCTAAAAATAATGCCTCGTTCTTGTAGAAAAATATGAAATGGTCTGAACACTCCTCCCCAATAAGATTGAAGAGTCTTAATAGAAGTTTCAAATTATTTCTCAACAGGGTTTTTGAATATCTTGAAAGATTGAATGGGTTCTGACTTAAGTTTCAAGGAAAAAATCCAAGTGAACTTGCTAACGTCATCTAAGAAGCAAATATAACACCTATTACATTCTTATGAGATTTTGAGAGAACCCCATAGATCAATATAAACAAGTTCTAAGGGTTTTTTTGGACATATTTTGAGATGTTGGAAAGTGAATAATATTCTTTTTTTTTTCCTTTTGGCAAGTAACAAATAAGTCATGCAGATATTAGAAGCAGAAATGTTGTTTGTTTCAAGCACTTGTCTTAAGATTTTCTCATTAGTGTGATCTAATATTTGATGTCATGTATTCACATTATTGGTCATAGAAACACCCAATGCAAGGAATTTCCATTTTGTAATATCAATATGCAACATCTCCTTAGAAGAAACATGTATAACATTCATAGAAGATTTTAGCAGAGACGTTTGATACTTAAAACCAACAATTTTATTGATGAAAGAACCAACATTACAAATTACATTATTATAACAGGACTCAGGAGTGAGTCTAGGACATTTCGACAGACTCTTACTAGAAGCGAGATCTGCAGAATTGAATTGAAAAGGTAAAACATATTTAATAGAACAGTTTAAAGTTAAAGGCTCATTTAATGTAGGACATGTCTATAAATATAATCCATCTTTAAGCACTCCTTGAAGAAGAAAGGTCTCCAAAGCTTTGTCCTTAACAAAACAAACATTAGAGTGAAACTCCACAAATACATCATTATCTTGGGTTAGCTTTGAAATACTTATAAGATTTTTCTTGATTTTAGGAACACAAAGACCGGATTTAAGTCTCATAGGATGAAATTTATGAGGAGGTAAAGTTGAACCAACATGAGTGATTAAGAGGGTCTTACCATTACCTGCTGCAAACCTATCTTGTCCATTGTATTCTTGTGCTAGGCTTAGGTTGTTCAAATATGATGTAACATGATTTGTAGGTACTGAATCAACATACCAAGCCATGTCTGTTGCTGAGTCACATGTGGGAGCATAAGCTGATGGGGATACCATGCATGTAGAAGAAGCACAACCACCAGAAAAATTGTGAGTTATGGGTGTTATTTGGTTGACTTCTCTCATATCTATAATAACATATAGATGCTGAGTCTCTTAGCTTTGCACACACTTGGCACACAATTCTTGCACCATTGAAACCACCATTTTTACTTCCTCTTGAACCTCTTCTACCACTCGAATTTCATCTATTGTTCTGTGAAAAGTACTGTCCATTTCTTTTAGAATTTCTGTTATTGTTATACTGGTTGTTGTTATTGTATTGACCATTGAAAGATTTATTGTTTCCTGTACTTTACACCATATTTGCCCACATTTTAATCTTCATTTCATTCTCTTTTGTCTGCTTCTATATTCTACTTTCATGACACATGAGGAGTGATTGAACCTCCTTCACTCTAAGATTTTCATATCTTGATGTTATGTTTACTACTACTGGATCATATTCAGACCCGAGACCATTGACAATGTACATAACAAGTTATTGTTTAGATAAAGATTGCCCAGTTTCTATTAGGCTATGACCACATTTTCTCATTTTAATCACAAAACTCAGAAATAGTCATATTACTTTTGGTTGTACTTTGAAGTGAGCCTCTAAGTTGAATCATTCTAGCTTTGGACTGATTTGCAAAGCTCGTTTCTAATGAAAACCATACCTCAGCTGAATTATTATACTTTGAAACCGCACCCAAGACTCCTTCAGTCAACGAGCTTCTCATCCAACTCAGTAAGAGTTGATTTTTTCTGACCCATATCTTATATTCTCGGTTCACCTTTCCTCTATCAATGTATTTTGTTGGTATTTCTTCTAGATTGAAGATTATTTCTTCAAGTTTGTGTCCATAAATCATAAGGACTAGTTGAGATATCCATAGGACATAGTTGTTGCTGTCTAATCTCACTGAAACTACGCAACTCAACGTATTGGAGAAGTAGTTTAAGGTTGCAGCAAAATTGTTGGCAGTGTTGTTGCCATATTCGATTCACTCGCCATGGACGTTTGTCCTTTTGCGAGCTCTGATACCATGAAAATCTAAAGAAAGAGTATATTTCAGTATTAATCATTTATCAAAAGCATCACATTTACAAGAGCCAAGAAGTAACTTGTATAGTTATTCTTAGGCTGGAAAACAAAAGTAACAGAAGAATAGAAAGACACTGAACTAACTAAACCAACTACTTACTCTCACTCTCTATCACTCGAGAAGTGGTAATGTATTTCACTACCTTAGTATGTGAAGTATCTCTTAGCTTATCCGTTTTTCTTGCATCATTGGAGCCTAAGAAGGACGGACACCGACGTGCGACACAGATATGACACAACACCGACATGTTGACACGTTTTTAATAAAAAAAGTAGGATACATGGATACATTATATATATATATATNTTTCAGCTTTAAGAAGTTTAAAATTTAAGGGTTTTCATAATAAAAAAACTTTTATACCATTTTAAATTTAATATATTTTAAAATATAACTTTCTTTCTTCTATATTTCCACAATTTACTTTTTCTTTATTTACAAGTTAAAATATTATTCATTTTATATTATACCACTTATATTTTATTATTTAAAACTTTCTTAAAAATGTGTCTAAAAGGTGTCAATAAGTGTCGGGAACGTGTCATGACTTTTCCGACACGTGTCGGGAACGTGTCCGAAAATAAAAAAAATTAAAAATAAAAATTCAGACATAATTTTAGCGTTTTGGTGTCCGACACCGACATTCTTCACAAATAGAAGTGTCGGTGCTTCTTAGATTGGAGCAAATAACTAATGAACTTTTCTATAGGATACAATATTTACAATTAGATGAAATACTGTCGTTGATGATGAATTTTGGGTCGAAGGATTTGAGGTTTCTTCAATGAAAACGTCTTCCCCATTCTGGAAAAGGGAAGGCAAGTTTCTAGGTTACATACAATAGCATTACAGCCACCAATTTAGTAGGTTACATACCATAGCCGAAAGGAGGAGAAATCAAGAAGATTAGCAAAAGAGTGTGATTATATTTCGTGTGGCAGAAAAGGAGATTGGATGATCAGAAATGGGCCATAAAGAGCAGGAATGGGTAGTCACCATCTCAGGTTTGTGCTGAACCATAGGCCTAATCTTGGGCTTGATCAAGAAGATTAGTGAAAGAGTGTATAATTTTAAGCAAATTTTATAGAATAGACAACTTTAGAGTGATTATTTTAAAAAATAACAGTTTTTCGATAGATTTAGATAATTAGTAAGTTTCTTAATTTGTCAATAATTTTAAACTAAATTGACCATCATCTATATATGACATGTTTGATATTTTTTTCGGCTATATCATCGGTAGATGGATGATATACCGAATTGATAGACGCTAGAATTCAGGAAGTGATTAATGAGCGGTATTGAAATTCAAACATATCATAACCGTTGATCGAGAAAACACACTAATCCCTTGAATACCGTTTTAAAGAAGCTCAACCACACCCAACAAAATCCTTTGAAAACCGTTAAATATAATAACTTCCCTTCAATCAATAATTGTCCAAACAAAAAAAAAACTAAGAAAATTTCAATTAAATCTATCAAAAATAACAAGAAACACTTCCATCACATATCAAAGCTTATTTTGATAATAATCATTAAAAAAAATATTCTTCGAGTATATCAGTGATAAGGCGAACATAATGCCTTCAACAAATCTTATTGGAAAAATCTTCCATCAAATTTCTAGATATTGTGTGTTTTTAAAGTATTCGAGTATATCATAAGTATATAGATGATATACTAATTTCAATGATACTATGACTATGGCTATAATTAATACTCAAATTTTTAAATCAGGCTTGCTGGAACCGTACATCAAGCTACCACCGAAATGTTTTTTAAAATCCTAAATCCCGCCCAAATAAACCCTTGAAAAACGTTGAAATATTTACTTCCCTCCAATTAGCTATTATCGAAAAAAATTAACTCCAGTTTTGGTAACCACCAATTAACTCAGTAACAATAACTCTCATCATCTATCTATCAACCAATCAAATAAAAGTTAAAAAAACACACAAAAAATCTTCCATCACAGTTCAAAAGATTTTTCATGTATAACCATAAAAACAAATCAGTCTTCTTCGAGTACATAAGTATAATACCTCGATTCCCAATGGTTAAACATGTTTGAAATTTCACAATTCAAAAATTCTCAATTCAATTAAAACTCTAATTTGAGAAAATCTCCAAATTGAAACCCTAATTTTGCCCTAATTTTAATGTTAAATAGCGGAAGCATAAAATTATACTCATTAAACCGAAATAAATGATTCATTAAACTATAATAAAGTGAAGCATGAAAGTCTATAAAACATGAAAGTTAGACATGAATATTCATAAACTTCTGAAATAACTGAAGTCAAACTGAAGTCATAAAATTATAATTTAACTTCAAAATCATAATCATGCTTGCTATGACAGTCATTCACTCCTGCTACTCACCATCACCTACAACACAATCATCTAAGTGGGGTGAATATTTAAAATATTCAGTAAGTAAATTCACATACTAATAAGTTTCACATGACATAAATGTAAACATATAACTCATGCAAATTTATTTCACACGTTCACTGGTCACATAAAATACTTGTAATAACACACCGATTTCATGGTTAACATATAACTCGAACTTGTACTTATACATGCCAATACTTATACTTGCTTGATCATAATTCGACTAGACATATTTCTTGATTAACAACCTAACCAGAACTAATTCACAACTTGAACTTGACCTTGTAACATGAACGTCAATATGACAGATTTGGTTTAAAACTTGATGTCTGGCAAAATTATCTGAACTTTAAGGATGCTAACATGAACATGGTGACACTCAACCGTATAACTTGATAACATGACGTGAACAATCAGGTTACTTGATAACCAAGGGACATGACTAAGTCTACTTCTTGTTTACTTATCACTTTACTTGAATTAATATTCATAATTCACATTATCACATATACATAGGTAAGCATATAACTTGTTTATGAACATAAACGATATAACTATTACATGTATAACTCAAAATATAATCATATATAACATGGTAAATAATTTCATTGTGATAGGAAAAATAAATAAAACACTTGATCATTAGATTGAACTAAATAAATAATAAAACAATTTTATGTTATATATTCTACACTTATAACATATGAACCGAATTATTATGTAAATTCACTTACATGGATTCGCTACGAATTAAAATTCAGTAACTAATGACCTGAAATCCAGGGATCTCAGATCACAACAAATTCATATAATATCTACAATTATTTAATTAACTAAGCGAGGTTGGGAACAGGTGGAAACCACATCGGGTGTAAATTATCTAGCGGTTTAAAACAGTTCAACAAGGTTCGGGTGATATGAACTGGTTCGGTTATGCTGTTTGGGCTGGTTCAGTCTGGTCGGGTTGAACCAGTCTAGCCTGACCGAGCCGGTTCGGTCTGGTCTAGTTTGACTGAATCGGTTCGACCTGATTTGAATGAACTGGTCCGGTTTAGGTGAACCGATTCAAGAGAAGGGGGAAACAGAAAAGGGAGATGAAGAAGAGGAAGAGAGAGAGGGAGAGAGACGCAACAGAGAGGGGAAAAGATGAAGGAGAGAGAGAGACCGAGAGAAGCAGAAACAGAGGGGATGAGGGAGATAGAGGAGAGAGAGAGAGACCGAGAGAAGCAAAAATAGAGGGGAAGAGGGAGACGAAGGAGAGAGAGAGAGAGAGAGAGATGCAACAGAGAGGGGGGAAAGATGAAGGGGAGAGAGAGACGAGAGAAGCAAAAAAAGAGGGGAAGAAGGAGACGAAGGAGAGAGAGACTCAACAAATAGGGGGGAGACGAAGGCGATAAATGGGTCCGATCAAAGCCAACTGAATCAAAAGAACAAGTTACATTCTAGACAGAATCGAGAGAGAAGGAAGGAAATCAAGCTTACTGATGATGAAGGCAGTGACAATGACGATGAAGTAATGATCCAGAAAATGACGATTGAAGGCTGTCCAAATGAAAGAAAATAGAAGAACAAAAAGGAAAATATGGATGAGTTCAGTGATAGGGCAAAGAAACAGAGAGAAACATAGGAGAAATGACGAGAACGAGAGAAAGAAAATAAAATGTCTTACCGGAATCGATGGACGACGACGACGCAAGAATAATTGAACAAAACGCTGATCAAGAATGTAATCTGCTGGAAATTAGAGAGCAAAATTCAGATTGATGCATCAAAGTATTAATTAAAATCTAAGTTGAATAGAGAGAGAAAATTGGAAACAAAAATAAAAAGGAAATGCAAGAAGGAAAAATTGAATACTTACTTAAATTAGAAAAAGAAGAAGATGAAGTTGAAAAAATGAGAATCAATGGAGTTTTTGCCTGAGGGAAAGGGCTGCCAGAGATACAAAACAAAGAGAGAATGACCGTTAAAGGGAAGGTTTGTGAATTAAAAGAAAATGGAGAATGAGGGAGTTGTGGGTGGTTATAGGGGAGGAGTTCGCGCAAAAAAGATGGAGAATGGGGTAGATATGCTAGGTGTATACACAATGGTGTGAGTGGGGGGTTTTTAGAATTACAAAATTACCCATTAATTCTTTGGGGTATTACATTCTTCCCTCCTTAAGAACTTTCATCCCCGAAAGGAATACACCATATAGAAATAACTTTGGATACTTGACACGTTCTCCGCTTCTCATTCCCATTTTGCTTCCTCTACTTGATGATTTCTCCAGAGAACCTTGACTAACTGAACCGATCTGTTACGAAGAGTTTGATTCCTGCGCTCTAGAATTCTGACTGGCTTCTCCTCATAAGTAAGATCATCATGAACTTGCAAATGTTGAAAATCGATGACATAACTTGGATCAGGCACGTACTTGCGAAGCATCGAGACGTGAAACACATTATGAACACTTGAAAGAGCTGGTGGTAAAGCGAGCTGGTAGGCCAAAGGATCGATACAATCCAAAATCTCAAAAGGGCCAATAAACCTAGGGCTCAGCTTCCCCTTGTGACAAAAACGCATAACTCTCTTCATTGGGGCAACCTTGAGAAACACATGATCACCAACTTCAAATTTGAGATCCTTCCTCCTGAAATCTCCGTAACTCTTTTGCCTACTCTGAGCGGTCTTCATACTATCTTTGATTTTATGAATAGCTTCATTTGTAGACTGAACCAAGTCAGGGCCCAAAAGATTTCGTTCGCCAACCTCATCCCAGTGAACTAGCGACCGACATTTTTTTTTCCATAAAGTGCCTGAAACGGAGCCATACCAATCGTCGCCTGGTAACTGTTATTGTAAGCAAACTCGACATGTGCTAAGTACGCGTCCCAACTGCTAGAGAAATCCAAGAGATAAGCTCAAAGCATATCCTCTAACGTTTAAATCGTTCGCTCAGATTGCGGATGAAAAGTTGTACTAAAATTCAACTGAGTACCCAAAACTCTTTGTAAACTCTGCCAAAAATTTGACGTGAACCGCGGATCCTGATCTGATACTATAGACACTAGAACCCCATGAAGTCAAAAAATCTCTCAGATATACAACCGAGCCCAATCCTTAACTAAAAATGTACTCTTGCTAGGCAAAAAGTGTGCAGACTTGGTGAGACGATCTATCACAACCCAAATGGAGTTAAAACCTTTTACCGTCATCGGTAGCCCCGAAACGAAATCCATAGCCACATGCTCCCATTTTCATTCAAGAATACTTAAAGGTTGCAAGACCCCAGATGGTGGTTGTCTGTGTGCCTTGATCCGCTGACACACCAAACACTTACTAACGGACTCAGCGACGTCATGCTTCATACCATTCCATCAATAATGTAACTTCATATCATGATATATCTTAGTACTGTCAGGGTGCACAGTGTATGGTGAACTATGAGCCTCCGTGAGTAATTCCTACCTAATGACTGCGTCTTTCAGAACACAAAGCCTCCCATGAATGCGAAGAGATGAATCATTACTAACATCAAACCCTTGTCCTTTGTCCGAACTCACTTTGTTACGAATCAAAAGTAACTCAGAATCTGAGTTCTGTGCATCGATAATACGTTGTTGCAATGATGGTTGAACTGTGAGCTGAGCTAACTATGTTGTAGTATCTTTTAGCAAAACCAGAATCTCGGTACGTTCAAAATCCTCCAAGAGATGCTCTTGATACATAATAAGAGCTGTTGAATGGGCTGATTTTTGACTCAAAGCATCAACCACTACGTTTGCCTTTCCCGGGTGATAAATGATCTCACATTCATAATCCTTCACCAATTTCAACCAACGGCGTTGCCTCATGTTAAGCTCTTTCTGAGTGAAAAAGTACTTAAGACTCTTATGATCTGTGTAAATCTGACACTTACAGCCATACAAGTAATGTCTCTAGATCTTGAGGGCAAATACAACTGCAGCCAACTCCAAATCATTTGTAGGATAATTTTGTTCATAAGGCTTGAGCTGACGAGAGGCATATGCTATGACCTTTCCCTGTTGCATCAAAACACAACCCAATCCTCTATTGGAAGCATCACTGTAAATCACAAAGTCGCTCTTATCAGCTGGAATGGTCAACACTTGTGCTGTCACTAATTTTTGTTTAAGTCTCTTAAAACATTTCTCACACTCAGCCGTCCAAGTAAAGGTGACACTCTTTCTGGTCAAATGAGTAAGTGGAACATCAATCTTTGCAAAACTCTCATCAAACCTCCTATAGTATCCTGCTAAACCCAGAAAACTACAAACTTCCCCAACATTTGTTGGTGGAGGCCAGTTAACCACTACTTCGATCTTAGACGGATCAAGTGAGATTCCATCTCGAGATACCACATGACCAATGAATGATACTTGTTGACGCCAAAACTCACACTTTCTGGAATTTAGCATATAACTGGTGCTTCCTTAATGCTTGCAAAACAATCTTGAGGTGATTCATATGTTCAGTCTCTGATCTAGAGTACACCAGAATATCATCAATGAAGACGATCACAAAAGAATCCAAGTACTCTTTGAACACCTTATTAATCAAATCCATAAAGGTTGTCGGAGCATTAGTTAATCTAAACGACATCACTACTAGCCATAACGAGTGCAAAACATTATTTTAGGAATATCCTCATCTCGAATCTTGAGCTGATGATATCCTGATCTTAAATCAATCTTAGAGAATATCGATGCTCCCTGAAATTGATCAAACAAATCCTCAATATGCGGTAACCGATACCTATTATTGATAGTGACTCTATTCAACTCCCTGTAATCATTGATCCATCTTTCTTTTTCATAAATAATACTGAAGCACATTTAGTTGAAACACTGGGTCTAATGAAACCCTCGTCCAGTAATTCTTGAAGTTAGTCCTTAAGTTCTTTCAACTATGTAGGAGCCATACGATACAAAGCTTCGGATATAAGAGCAGTGCTGGTACCAAATCAATACAAAAATCTGTCTCCCAATGAGGAGGAAGTCCTGGCAAAATCATCGTGAAAGACATCCAAAAATTCAGAAACTACTGGAACTGATCTCACATTGGTCTTAGTTGTATCCACTACAAAAGCTAAGTAACCCCAGTTACCACGATCAAGTAGGCGTTGTGCCCGTAAAGCAGATGTGACATTCAGTATATAACGTCACTGAGATCCCCTAAACTTGAAGCTAGGTCTGCCTGGAGGTAGGAATCGAACTTCCTTTTGATAACAGTCTATGTTGGCATAGTTAGCAGCCAACCAATCCATCCCTAGAATTACGTTAAAATCATGCATCCTGGGACTATAAGCTTAACATTCATAACACGATCTGATATCATCACTGAACAACTCTCTATCGCCTTATTAGCTAGGAGAGAAGCTCCGGAAGGCGTAGAAACACATAACTCAAAAACCCAATGGCACAACAGACAAAGATGCATGAGTCACAAATGAAGCATATATAAAAGAATGTGTGGATCTAGAATCAATTAATGTAAAAGCTGAATGTCCTAGTACAAGTAATGTACCTGCCACAACTACTTAGCTTCCTGGCGAGTTAATGCGAAAACTTTCCCTTTAGCTCTACCACTTGCAGCATTACTAGGCTGTCTTTGAGCAAGTAGAGGGCACTGCCCAATCTTCCCACACTTAAAACAAGCATTGTTTGCCTTAAAACATTGACCGTCATGGTGCTTGTTACACGTAGCGCATTAGGGATTTGATCTGATCATCTGCCTTTTTGCATTGTGGGGACCCTGATAAGAATCCTGTGATTTCTTCTTTCTATGAAATGATTGCTCTGACTGTGGTGGTGCACGTGGAGGAAGATTCTATCCCATCAACAAAGCTTCCTTAACCACCGCTGCGTAGGTGGTATGCTTATGAAGCGACACTAATCCCTTAATCTCTGGACGTAGTCCTTTTTCAAAAGTTTGTGCCTTCTTTATCTCGCTATCCACGTAGTGCGTGGCGTACCGAGACAATTCTTTAAACTTCCGCTCGTATTCAGCCACACTCATAGCTCCTTGCACAAGTCTGAGTAATTCGACCTCCTTCTTTATCCTGACCGTGATCGAAAAATATTTCTCAAAGAAGAGTTCCTTGAAACGATCCCATGTCACTAGATTACGATCGATGTCATGAGCTCTCCGTATGAGCTCCCACCATTTCTGAGCCTCCCGCGTCAGTATAAATGTTGCACAAACAACATGTTGAATCTCATAACACGGCATAAACTGGAAGATCTACTCTAGTCTTTGCAATCCATTCATCAGCTAACAATGGGTTGGACGAGTGACCGTCAAATTCAGGTGGTTTTCAGCCTCGTGAATGTTTGGATCAACTACTGCATATTAACCTCCGTCGTCTGTTGCTGAGCTGGGCGAGTCGTAGCTGTCTACCTTAACAACTCCAAAAATTCTTGAAACATATCCATCATAGCAACTGGAAGGTTAGCAGTAGGATCAACTGATGCATGATTGTTGTTGTTCCTTGTAGGGGCGATATCACACTGCTGCCCATAAACCCAAGACTTACCAATGTATCGCGAAAAAATGACATAAACGTAATTCAAACATGCCATAATGAAACAAAACACATCATACTCGATTAATAATTAAAACACATATAACATGCGTACCTGATTTGTAAGATGCGGGAGGAGCAGAGTGAGTGACATGTCATATCTTTCACTTAGAAAAGTCTACAGAATCTAAAAGCATGGCTCTGATACCAAACTGTAACACCCCGATTCCCGAGGGTTAAACATGCTTGAAATTTCACAATTCAAAAATTCTCAATTTAATTAAAATCCTAATTTGAGAGAATCCCCAAATTAAAAACCCGAATTTTGTCCTAATTTTAACGTTAAATAGCGGAAGCGTAAAATTAGTTTAATAGAATATTAACTCATCAAACTGAAATAAATGATTCATTAAACTGTAATAAAGTGAAGCACAAAAATCCATAAGACATGACAGTTAAACATGAATATTCATAAACTTTTGAAATAACTGAAGTCAAACTGAACTCATAAAGTTATAATTTAACTTAAAAATCATAATCATGCTTGCTATGACAGTCTTTCACTCCTTCTGCTCACAATCACCTGCAACACAATCATCTTTGGAGGGTGAGTATTAAAAATACTCAGTAAGTAAATTCACATACTAATAAGTTTCACATGACATAAATGTAAACATATAACTCATGCAAATTTATTTCACACATTCACTGGTCACATAAATACTTGTAATAACACACCGATTTCATGAATAAAAAACATTAATCTCACATCTCTATCAAGATTAAATAAAGTAAAACTTATTAAGCACAATAAATTATAATTACTATACTAGATCCAGGATTATCTCTAACTTATGAAATTCTAATCGTGTTATAAACAAAGCTCAAATTTAATCATCACTTCTCAGCTTCAGAATTAAATCTAAAATCATGCAATATTTGGCCAGACGATCACAAGCATTAAGAACGGATTATAACACTCAATAATACTGAATAAACATCGATTTAATTGAAAATCAGAGTTTATGAATAATCATGGTTTGGCTACGTTGTAGTCCTAGATAAAAAATTTAGAACATGCTAGAATAGGAAAAAATCTTAATAATATTCATGAACATAGAGGAAAAAAGAAGAAAAAACTAGATTTGCGGATGAATTGAAGTTGAGATCATTCTCCCAATTGGATCCGTTTTCATTTCCTTTCTAGAAAGCTCTCTCATCTGCCTCATACGTCCAAAAAAAGTCCTAAAAAGACCTAAAATATTCTCTTTATACACTAGGGGTCGATAAGGATAAAATAGGAGAGAGAAACGCAAAAAAAAACGTTATCGCGCCACCGTCGCGACGCTGGTCCTTCTGCCCAAGTCCATCATTTTCTCGATTTTATCATATTTTTACCTTCCACATCTTTTAAAATTAACCCAAATGCACAAGAATATTTTACCTACAAAAATAAAAAATAAAAAAACTCAACAATAACTCTAAAAGAACCAACAAAATTATAGTTAAGATTAACTAAAATATGAGTGTGAAACACACTCATCACTTATCTATTTGATGCAATTACTTATAATTTTATTCTCAAAAACATATTTTGGACACTTTTGTCCTAACAATATTAAATTTTCTAAGAATCATTAGAAAAAGACTGGTTTTAGGGGAGGTTTGCGAAAATGATCGGCAAAAAATTATAAAATTGGTCGGGTAAGTAATATAGATACGAAAATTATATAGACGTAGCTAACCTATAATATATCAGAAAGAGGAAGTAAGGTATTAACTTTTTTAAATAGAGAAGTACTTATTTTTATGCTGAACATAAATAACATACAATTGCATAAATGTAGCTATACAAAATTTATAAACAAAAAATTAAGTTTGCAATGCAAACCAAAAATACAAGATTAAAATATAAAATATAACATGAAATAGATAATTTAACTATAATGACATCACCTTTTTTTTTAATTTTTTAGAACACATTTCTACTATACAACGCTTAATTTTTTTCTTATAAACATACATGGTGTTGTACAACTTAGTTGAATAAAATATATCAACAAATAAAAATAGTAACAATTTAACATTGTATTGATTTTAATCACATAAATTGAAAATAAATAATATGGTACTAAATAAATTTTGTTTTAATTCACATAAACATGATTATAAGTAATAATCATATCCAAAAATATAATAGGATCATTGACTAGTTTATTTAAGTTACGCATGTGTAATTTTTATAACTAAATTAGTTACTCCGATTATTTTTATAATTTTTTCTGAACATGCCCTCATTTTCAGTCATTTCTGCAGTTTTCCTTAATTTTATAGTCAAAAATATATTTTGGATAATTTTGTCCTAACAATATTAATTTAATCACTAAAATGTCATTGGTTTCAACTAACATATATTATTAATCGTAATAAATTAATGCGTGAGAATTATGAAAGGAAAAGACATGAATAATGAAGAGTCATATTGGACGAGTGAAAGTAATTGAAGAGAAAGCGGAAGAAGTTATGTAAAAATGTTGAATGGAAATTAGACGATGAACAGTCATATGAAATTATTGAGATTATCATTTATCAATTCAATTAATTTATTATGAACTTCTGTTGTAGTTTTAGAAAAATAGTTTTCTTCCCCAACTATGCACTTTATTTGTTATTAATTTATAACGTTTCAAGAATGCCTATAAATGAAATCTAAAATTTTATTCACAATACACTTGTTCTACATATCGCCATTTCCTACATACTTCAGGCACATTACTATTTTGCCATACTTCGTATCATCTATTTTCTTGAGTTTTTCCTGGACAAAACAGATTAACTATATCAGATAGACAATATTTCATGGTAGACATATGAATAATGAATTATAGATTCATTTATATTTAGTCACAAAATAATATGGTTAACAAAAAAACAATCTATTAAGAAAATTTTATTCGATAAATGTATACAGTGAACTATTAATGATTTTTAAGGTTACTATTAATGATTATTATGAATTTCTGATAACGTACACTAAAAATAATATAATTATACACTTATATGTGACTGAATAATCGCATCACGATCATCTATTTATGTGGTTCTACATGCACTCCACCAGGCCCACACAAATAGATGGGGTATATGCAATTCGCTTAGAGCTGTTAACTCATGTAACACTGAATTGTTTTTTATCATGAAGTTTTTTTTAATCAAAGTCAAATTATGAAAGAATGTGAGTGTAGATGGAACAAGTGCAAAAATTTCTGATTTTTAAGAAGTTGGTGCAGTTCAATTATGTATCCTCTTGTGATGAAGTTGTGAATTGAAAATTATAAATAAGAGAATGTTGATGATGATAGGGTTCTTTTTTATCCTAGTTATTTATATTGGTTAACAAATTTCACTTGAAAATAATAAATTTTCTCGATGAATTATAGTGGTTCATTGCGTAGAAGTAAATTCATTGAACGTGATTATATCTGGATAAACCATTTATTGTTTCACATAATATAATGTTTCTTAGTCGTTATCCTAAGAAAAAAGATACCGGTTGTATCCCGTTATTGAAAAACTGAGGTTATGATAACACATCGAATGGTAACAGTCATACAATTGTATGTGACCGTTCACATAAGATAACGACGTT
Organism: Datisca glomerata; assembly: GCA_003255025.1. Classification (NCBI taxonomy): domain Eukaryota; kingdom Viridiplantae; phylum Streptophyta; class Magnoliopsida; order Cucurbitales; family Datiscaceae; genus Datisca; species Datisca glomerata. The sequence continues at coordinate 85,141 of QANY01011430.1, read as the reverse complement.
TAGCTATTATCTTTATCATGTTTTGTAATAACGTTTCTAATCTTACAAAAAAGTGTGTAAATTTGTAGGTAGTTTGATTTAAATTCCTATACAAGTGTGATTTAAATTCCTATAAAAGTGTGATTTAAATCAACATGTAAATCTGTAATATATTTTATTACTTTACGTGGATATTATATTTTCATACATTGGCATGTCGATTAAAGGATTATATTTTGGTAGGTTACTACGTCAAGTGAATTTTTATCTTATTTTTTCAAATACAAGCATAATAATTAGACTGATTTGTCAAAATAAATATTTTGCCTCTTTGTATATATTGATTGATAAATAAAATACGGTAAGTTTTAAAAAGAAAAAATAAAATTGTGTAGACATATAAAATATATAGATAAATAGTCAATTAAAATCATAGCACATGTCATTAAGAAGAGCAACTAAGGACTAGTAAGAAAATCATACCGACAAAATAGCTTAAAAATGTTTCTCTAATTTTGACACTCTTATAGATGTTATAGATAGATTAAAAGAAAGCTTAAAATGAAGAAAATTTTTATTCACCTTTTTATCCTTCAAGTCTCCTTAAAATATAACATTATATAAGGTTATTACATATTTTCTCACTTGATATAATTCATATTTTGAAATATTATTTCTATTCAATACTAATTTGCTCGTAAATAACTTCTAAATTAGATATTTTATAATATTAGTAGAAATGTACGTGCATTATTGCACGTGATAAGTATAGAATCTTTGTTGATTCACCAACTACATAGAAAAAACTTAAGTATATTCATTTTCATTATTCCTTATAAAATAAGAGATAATATACTAAATTTAATATTTACGAATTAAAATATATATTGGACCTTGAAATTAAATAACATATCATCATATTCTCTAGCTAAAAAATAGCAGACCTCACCAAAAAATGTTGTTTGCATGTTATATATAATATTCGTTATGTAATGACTCATTAGAGATGTAAGAATATAAATTTTAGATATTGTATAGATTAAAAGTTTTAGTATTTGAATATAGTGCACACATGAGATCATGTATAAAATTGAAAATTAGATACTTGAAATTGTATTAAACAACATTTTTCAATACTATAGAAAATATTTTTATTTCATCAGCTAATCACATTACTAAAAAATGCTTATATCATAAATAAATTATTAAAAAAATATGAATGTATTTCTCTAAATTCATCTACACGAAATTTCATGTTGTTAATAATATGAATGCTACATAACATAAATTATATAAATTACTAATGAACAAATTATAATAAAAAAATATTTCTTATATATTAAAAATATATTTGATGAAGTAAATGAAAAAGTATGTGAAATGTCTAATTAACATGATATTTTAAGGGGGTTTAAAGGGTAAAAAAAGAAATCAAATCTACATTAATTAACTAGTTAGAAACACACACACATATATATTTTCAAATAAGATAAACTATCTCTTAATATGATAGAATCAGAAAATAGTCTCTCTTGTGATACTCCAACTGTCCCATGAATTGGTCATTCCTAACCGAGTCATGACAGGTATAACGAACATACCTTATCTCCACATTAGATCAAGAACATGATCAGATTGATAAAAAACTGCTAATTCGTATAGAGCCATTGAACCAGCCCAACCAACAGCTAGAACTATATGCATTATATGAATAGAAGCAAATGATCGGGATCATTCAATATGACGACAGAGAACACTGGCAAATCCATGGAAATACCCCTTTATCAACAAAAAACAGACACATGTAACTTTATTGCATTGACAAAAAAAGTTATGGACCTCCCCTTTCAGGGGATTATCTCAGAGAAATGAGTAATATTTGGTTAATTCTTGTAGTAATAATGGAACAATTCCGTTCGTAGGAACAAAAATAAGTAGATATATTCTATACCTGATAACTACCAATACACAATGGTGGGTGGGGGTTTGATGAATACTCATTTTCTATATTTCTCAAATATCAAAATGGTTATAGTAAAATTTTGAAAATATTATAAACAAATTAATGTATCTATTCTTGTACTTTTAATTTAGACTTACAATTATTTCTAAAGATAATATATTTGTTTCTACATAAGTATTAATTCAAAATTCTACGTGTATTTTTAAACTGATTAACACGTGTAAAGCATATAATTTTTAATTAATTTATCTAATAAATTAATAAGTTGAATAAATTTGTGGCGTGATGTTTGAAGTGATCTATTTATCGGTTAAGGTAATTTCCTATAAAAAAGAAGGGCTAATATTATAGAATCCTCTGCACTTTACCCCAAAATCAATTTACCACCCTAAACTAATTTTCTTTCCTAATTGGTCATTCAACTTTCTTCATCCATCAATTTACCCTCTTGACCGTTAAATGGTCACATGCACGACACATGCATATTTTATTCTCCAATTTTATCCCTTTATTCAAACTTATAAGTTACCAATCTTCCATGTTTTTTCATACAAAAATCAGCCACAAATTACATTTTTCACTGATTTGTCAAAATTCTGACAAATTCTACTCGAGTTTCAGCAACAGTTCGGGTTTAGTCTCATGCATGTTCGGTTTCAGTTTTACCAATCATATTTATATTTCTCCTTCATGAATAAATGTTGTTATTTTTTCTAAACCCGAACCATTACTATATTTTCCAAACCCGAACCGTACTATTTTTATCAATCACATTTATATTTTTCAGCATAAATAAATGTTGCTATTTTTTCTAAATTTGAACTGTTGCTAATTTTATCAATCATATTTATTTTTCTCTTTCATGAATAAATATTGTTATTTATTCTAAACGCGAACCGTTCCTATTTTTTTAAAACCCGAATCATTGTTATTTTTTCTAAACCCGAACTGTTGCTATTTTGTATCAATCATATTTCTTTTTTCAGTATAAATAAATGTTGCTATTTTTCCTAAACCCGAACCGTTGCTATTTTTTCTAAAACTCAACTGTTACTATTTTTTCTAAAACTCAACCGTTGCTATTTTTTCTAAATCTGAACAGCTACTATTTTTATCAATCATATTTATTTTTCTCCTTCATAAATAAATGTTGTTATTTTTCTAAACTCGAATCGTTGCTATTTTTTCAAAACCCGAACCGTTGCTATTTTTTTATCAATCATATTTATTTTTTTCCAGCATGAATAAAGTTACTTTTTTTCCCTAAACCGGAATCGTTGCTAATATTTCTAAATCGAGCCGTTGCTGAAACTATATGAGAATTTGTTAAAAATTTGACATATCGGTGAAGAGGGAGATGTAATTGTATATGATTTTTGGATGGAAAAATATGAAAGATGTGTAGCCTATAAGGTTGAAGAAGTGGGTAATGGAGAGAAAAATATGCATGTGTCATGTCGTGCATGTGATCATTTAACGGTCATGTGGTTAAATTGTTGGAGGGCCAATTAGGAAGAAAAATTAGTTTATGGAGATAAGTTGATTTTGATGTAAAGTGCAGAGGGTCCTCTGATATTAATCCTAAAAGAATGGTCAATATCAACACAACTCAAAAATAGAATTTTTTTTAAAGAAAATCATTTTTATAATTTTTTTAAAACTGATATAAATTGTTACTTTCCAATTGAACTGCTCAACAAGATTCTCTTATTCATTCAAGAGGATTCTCCTGTTCATCCAACAAGAGAAAATTCCAATCTAAAATATATATCCTTGAGGAAAATAAAAGGAGGAGGGGGGCTGGGTTTATACATCCAACTTGAAGGACCAAGATAAAGAATATAAATGGCAGGATTAATGTTGAGAATGAGAGAATTCAAATTGAACTTGTTCAACAGCTAGATTACAACTATAAGTTTCGGACACAAACCTGAATTTTGTTGCTATTGTTTCATCGTATTTATTTTTTGTCACAATTACAATATCAATATGAACATACACACCAAATTTTAATCATCTATTCAACCCAACTTATACCTTCAAGTCATTATTTTAGTATGGGTGTTGCAGCACAATTATTTATGTTCTATGAGAAAAAAAGGAAAAAAGAGGGGGCGGAAGTTGATTTTTGAGTGCCAAAAATTGGGACCAATCTTAGTCACGATTGGCTAAAATCCCACATTACAATATCAGCCTTTCAAATTTAGGCTTACCCCATTCTTAAATTATTATTTCTTTATTATCATTGACCATCTCTTTTACACATACTAATCTTTATATAAAGGATTTATACTTTTACAAAGAATAGAAAAATGATAATTACAGTTTTGAAACTTACTTTTCATGATAACATAGCATTGAACTAACAGTTTAGTTTAAGTACAAATTACTCCAAAAATATCACGCTACGTGGCCTTTGAAATATGAAAAGTATACGGAAAATTAAAAAAGACGGGCTTCAAGGGTTTTGCAACAGTGACCGGAAAAAAGTTAAAAAATGTTCGGAATACGTAATTTAATTATAAATGTTACAAAGACGTAACAAATTTATTTATGTTACGGATACGTGTGTATAATTTTCATAACTTATTAAAGAAAAGAGAATCAATTAAGGAGTAAAGTGTTGGTAATATTTATCCAGGTCATCAAAGAATGAATTGTGAATATCATTAATTGTGTATATACACCCAAGTATCATCTTAATTATAGGATCGTGACTTGATTATATTTTTAAGAATTAGCTATGTCCTTATTATATATTAGCTAGCAAGCCTTGTACAAAATTTTTCACGCAATATACAAAACATTTCTCAACCATCTTGTTTATGGCATCAGAGCACCCATCTTGGTGCTTCTAGCCTAATACACTTCTGCCAGAAATATAAACACAACCACATCATATCAACTAACAATGGCTGAACATAAATCTACATCAAAAGGCATGGAGGAGAAGGAGACACCATTACCAGATCCTCTGGCCTTACATCAGTCAGACACACCAGGACTTACCTTGGTTAAAACATCGTTGGCTGGACGTAATTACGGAGAATGGAGTCGATCAATGCGCCTCGCTCTCAGCGCCAGGAAAAATCGGGCTGATCGACAGAACCGAGAAGCCACCACCAGCAGCTGATGTGAGATATTCCTTGTGGCAACTCAAAATCTGCAGCAACGGTTTGGAGCGATGTCCATGAGAGATTCTCCCAAGGAGACGACTCGAGAAAGTATCAAATCAGACAATTGCCGAATGTCGCCAAATATCCCTTTCTGTTTCGGCATACTACACGAAACTAAGGGGACTTTGGGATGAATTGGCATCCTACAAGGAGCTCATTGCTTGCTCCTGTAAAATGTTGAAGAAGCTTACTACTAGGGAAGAGAAAGAGAAAGTGATGCAGTTCTTGATGGGGCTTAACGATCCTTATTCCCAGGTTCATGGTTCAATCTTGATGACGAGTCCACTTCCACATACACAGAAAGCTCATGCTCTAATCTTTCAGCAAGAGAGGCAGATGGAGGTCACAGTTCGCCGGGAGATTCCACCAGCAGCTCACGCCGTCACTCGACCGCAACTCCACACAACGTCGTGATTCTTCTTCCCGTGACTCATCTTCTAGCCGTAAATTTTGCACCCAGTACGAGCAAGGAGGGCATTTGGTAGAGCAATGTTATTATTTGATTGGGTTTCCAGTGGGCCACAAATGGCATGACAAAAATGTGAAATCCAAGAACAAAAAGACAGCAGTTCATAACGTTCAGATGAAAAGGGAGTCAAACAATTAAAGCCCAACCTTCACAGTTGAGGAATACAAGCAAATCATTTCACCATTCCGCGACAAAAATGGTAACAGTCAATCACTCACAAATGCGACATGTGTATTTACACTAAACTACGGTAAAATTGAACAAGATGCACATTCAACGTTATATTAGATTGTGGATAGTGGAGCAACAAATCATGTATCGCAACTGCTCACAATAAAAATATGACACCTCATGCTTTTGTTGGATTACCTAACGACGAACAAGTCATCATTAAAAATGTTGCATCTATTAACTTATCGTCAGACTTGTCTCTTGATGGAGTTCATCATGTGCCTAAATTCTGTGTTAATTTGATAATTGTGAGTAAATTGACTTGAGCTTTGAGATGTATAGTGATATACTACCCAGATTTTTGCATTGTGCAGGGATACGAGGAGTACGATTGGCCTGGGCAAGCATTTTAATGGTCTTTACTATCTCACACCAAACCAAAATCCCCGTCTCATCAAGCACATCGCTCGCACTTATGACCTTTGGCACCAACGACTTGCACATCCATCTACTGCTCCTCTTCATCACCTATACAAAAACTTTTCAGAATTTGTTTTTAATTCTAAGCATGTTTAAGAGATTCGTCCCTCGCAAAACAAACTCGTTTATCTTTCAATTCAAGTTCAGGAAAAATAGTTGCACCTTTTGATCTAATTCATTGTGATATTTGAGACCCACACAAAACTCATACGCACTCTAGGGCTTGTTATTTCTGAATCATTATCGATGATTTTTTATGCTTTACCTAGGTACATCTTATGAGTTTTAAATCCAACACCCAATCATTGTTAAAATCATTTTTTTCTTGGGTCAAAATGTAAATTAATTGAGATATTAAGATTTTACATGCTGATAATGGAGGTGAATTCACATCAGTGCGTTATTTCCTTTACGAATGTGGTTGATGAGTGTATTTTACACTCATAATTTAGATAATCTTAGCCTTATTTTTGTTAGTTCTTTTAGATTTATTGATTGATTTATGTTTATTTTTATTTTTATCTTGTAGGTTTGATATTCAATTGCATTTGGATTGATTTAGAAAGATTTGGAAGTCAGAAATTCAGAAATATCACTAAAAGAACAGAACTGGGTAGGAGGGACAGCGTCACGTCGCTGGCACGTGACAGATTGGCCAGCGTGGAGAACCTGGATCCCACAGTCGCGACGCTGGCGCGATTTTAGAATTTTTTTGCTCAAATCTAATCCTTGACGAACCCTAGTGTATAAATAGAATATCTTACATTTTTATAAGCGTCTTTAGACGTATTCTGAATGTGAGAGGCAAAGTAGAAGACTTTTAGAGACGAGAACAAGAAGATCGAACTCGGAACAATTTTCAACTTCAATTCCATCCTCAAAACTAGTTTTTCTTCCTTTCTTTCTCTATGTTTGTGAATATTAGTAGAATGATTTCTTATTACATTATGTTCTAATTTTTTTATCTAGGGCTACGATGTAGCCAAACCATGATTGTTCATAAATATTAATTTTTAATTCAATCGATGTTTATTCAGTGTTATTGAATGTTATAATCCGTTTTTAATGCTTGTGATTGTCTAGCCAACTATTGCATGATTTTGAATTTAATTCTGAGACTGAGAAGTGATAATTGAATCTGCTCTTTGTTTATAACACCATTAGAATTTCATAAGTCAGAGATAATAATGAATCTAGTGTAGCAACTATAATTTCTTGTGATTAATGAGTTTCATTATATTGAATCTTGACATAGATGTATGATTCATATTTTTGATTCATGATTATCAATGCTCGAGAAAGATTGATAATTATATTAGATAAATTTGCTATCAATGTTTTGAACAAACGTTAATTAATTGAGAATTGGAATTTAGAGTATGTTTGATTTGGTGAAATAAAAAACCCTAGAGCTTTTAACTATTCACATTTTATCTTTGTCAAATATTTATCGTTATAGTTTAATTAAAAATCCCAACTTTTTGACATTCTCAAGTAGAATTAAGGTTTAGTTAATTTCAATTATTAATATCAATCAATTTTATGGATGATACTCTATTTTATAGAAATTTATTACTTGACAACGATAGTGTACACTTGGAGTTACGTATCTTGAATTTTACTTTGAGTCTTATTTGTTTTATTTACAGTTGTTTATTTTTTTTTTTTTTTAATTTTCAGGCGTTCTCTGATGTGTATGAGAAAATTTGGAAGCGAGTATTTAAATCCCCTTAATTTAAAAATTGAGTGAACTTGTCAACGTAATACAGAAGTAAGGAGACAAGCTTCTAAACGACCTCAAGAAACCATGGAAGACGTTCGAGAAATTTCTGAAATCGTGAACAACCAAAATAACCAGGCGATTCGAGATTACGCGATGCTAGTTGTCAATGAGGCTGCATCAACCATTCAACACCTTGCTATTAATACCAACAACTTCGAGATTAAGCCAGCTATCATTCACATTGTGCAAGCAAATAAGTTTAGTGGCCTGCCTAATGATGATCCAAATGTTCACATAGCCACTTTCCTCGAAATTTGTGATACATTGAAGCACAATAATGTCTCAATTGATGCAATTAGGCTGAGATTATTTCCATTCTCACTTCGGGATAAGGTTAAGAGTTGGTTGAACTCTCTGCCAGCTGGATCAATCACAACTTAGAATAGTCTCTCTGAACTTTTTTTAGCAAAGTTCTTTCCACCAGCTGAAACAACCAAAATGAGGAATGAGATAACCACATTTACCCAACATGTTATTGAGTCTCTTTATGAAGCATGAGAAATGTTTAAAGAGACGTTGAGAGGATGCCCACATTATGGACTACCCGGATGGCTGCAAGTTCAAACTTTTTACAATGGTTTGAGGAATTCAACAAGGACGCTAGTGGATGCAGCAACAGGAGGTGCTTTGATGGGTAAAACACATGAGGATGCTTATACCTTGCTAGAAGAAACGGTTGTCGATGCTACCACGTGACCTGTAAGATATCAAATTGAAGCTTACTCAGAGACCGATAGGGGCGACCGGGTTTACCCATCGTAGCCTAGTTTCGAGTTAAAAAACAAGGAATGTGTAGCTTTAGAATTTCTGGAATAGGCGGGTCGTGGCACGCGTAGGTCAACTTCTGAAGGGCATAACTTTTTGACTCGGGTGGAACAACGTGGCCCGTAAGATATCAAATCTTTAGCTTATTCAGAGCCACAAGTACAATACTATAAGGTTTTCCCGCCGCAGCCCAGTCTCCAATCCAAAAAACATGGATGGTGTAGCTTTAGAATTCTTAGAACAGACAGATCGTGGCACGCGTAGGTCAACTTCCGTAGGGCATAACTTTTGACACGGTAGGAATCACGTGGCCCGTAAGATATCAAATCAAAGCTTATTCAGAGACCTGCAAGTGCGACAGGGTTTACCCGTAGCCAAGTATTGAGTAATAAACACGAACTGTGAACCTTTAGAATTTTTGGAACAGACGAATCTCGGCACAAGCAGGTCAACCTCCGGAGGGCATAACATTTGACTGGGGTGGAACCACGTGACCCGTAAGATATCAAATCGAAACTTATTCAGAGACCTACGGGTGCGATGGGGTTTACCTATCTTAGCCCGGTTTTGATTAAAAAAACATGGGTTGTGCAGTTTTAGAATTTTTGGAACAGACAAATCTTGGCACATACAAGTCAACTTCCGGAGGGCATAATTTTTTACTTGAGCAGAACCATGTGGCCCAAAAGATATCAAATCGAAACTTTTTCAGAGACCCACAAGTGTAATAAGGTTTAGCCGTCGCAACCTAGTTTTGAATCCAAAAAGCATGGAGGGTCCAGCTTTAGAATTTCTGGAATAGATGAAATGTGGGACGCGTAGCTCAACTTCCGTAGGGTATAACTTTTAACTCGGGCGGAACCACGTGGCTTGTAAGATATCAAATCAAAACTTATTCAAAGACCCACAAGTGAGGCAGGGTTTAGCCACAACCCAGATTCGAATCTAAAAAACATGGACGGTGCAACTTTAAAATTTCTAAAACAGACAGATCGTGGCACGCGTAGGTCAACTTCCGTAGGGCATAACTTTTGAAACGGGTGGAATCACATGGCCCATAAGATATCAAATCGAACCTTATTTAAAGACCTACAAGTGTGATAGGGTTTACCCATCGCATCCCAGTTTCGAGTAAAAACAACATGGTCTATGCAGCTTTAGAATTTCTGGAACCGACGGATCTTGGCACACACAGGTCCACATCCGGAGGGCATAACTTTTGACTCGGGTGGAACCATGTGGCCAGTAAGATATCAAATCGAAGCTTATTCAGAGACCCACAGTGCAATAAGGTTTATCCGTTGCAGCCCAGTTTTGAATCCAAATTACATGGACGGTGCAGCTTTAGAATTTCTTGAATAGACGGATCGTGGCACGCTCAGGTCAATTTTCGTAGGGCATAACTTTTGACACCAGTGGAATCATGTGTCCCGTAAGATGTCAAATCGAAGTTTATTCAGAGTCGTATAGGTGCGATAGGGTTTACCCATCGCCGCCTTATTTTTAGTAAAAAAAAATACGGACTGTGCAGCTTTAAAATTTCTGGAACAGACGGATCTTGGCATACGCAGGTCAACTTCCGGAGTGCATAACTTTTGGCTTAGGTGCAACCACGTGACCCGTAAGATATCAAATCAAAACTTATTCAGAGATCCACAAGTGCAATAGGATTTTCCCATCATAGCACAGTTTCGAATCCAAAAAGCATGGATGGTGCAGCTTTAGAACACAGACGGATCGTGGCATGCTCAGGTCAACTTTCGTAGGGCATAACTTTTGACACCAGTGGAATCATCTGTCCCGTAAGATATCAAATCGAAGCTTATTTAGAATCGTACAGGTGCGATAGGGTTTACCCATCGCCGCTCGATTTTTAGTAAAAAAAATACAGACTGTGCAGCTTTAAAATTTCTGAAACAGACGGATCTTAGCACACGCATGTCAACTTCCGGAGGGCATAACTTTTGGCTTAGGTGCAACCACGTGACCCGTAAGATATCAAATCGAAGCTTATTCAGAGACCCACAAGTGCAACATGGTTTTCCTGTCATAGCCCAGTTTCGAATCCAAAAAGCATGGACGGTGCAGCTTTAGAACACAGACAGATCGTGGCACGCTCAGGTCAACTTTCGAAGGGTATAACTTTTGACACGAGTGGAATCATGTGTCCCGTAAGATATCAAATCGAAGCTTATTCAGAGTCGTACAAGTGCGATAGGGTTTACCCATTGCCACCCGGTTTTTAGTAAAAAAAATACAGACTGTGCAGCTTTAAAATTTCTGGAACAGACGGATCTTGGCACACGCAGGTCAACTTCCGGAGGGCATAACTTTTGGCTTAGGTGCAACCACGTGATCCGTAAGATATCAAATCGAAGCTTATTTAAAGACCCACAAGTGCAACAGGGTTTTCCCGTCATAGCCCAATTTTGAATCCAAAAAACATGGATGGTGCAGGTTTAGAATTTCTAAAACAGATGGATCGTGGCACGCGCATGTCAACTTCTATAGGGCATAACTTTTGACACGAGTGGAATCACGTGGCCCGTAAGATATCAAATTGAAGCTTATTTAGAGATCTATAGGTGCGACGGGGTTTACCCATTGCAGCCCAGTTTCGAGTAAAAAAATATGGACTTCATCTTTAGAATTTATGGAACAGACGGGTCGTGGCACTCGCAAGTCAACTTCCAGAGGGCATAAGTTTTGACTCTGGCGGAACCACATGGCCTGTAAGATATAAAATTGAAGCTTATTCAGAGAACCACAAGTGCAATAAGGATTACCCGTCGCAGCAAAGTTTGGAATCCAAAACACATGGACGGTGCAGCTTTAGAATTTCTGGAACAGACGGATCTTGGCACACGCAGGTCAACTTCCAGAAGGAATAATTTTTGACTCAGGTGCTACCACGTGACCCGTAAGATATCAAATCGAAACTTATTCAGAGACCCACAAGTGAGACAGGGTTTACTTGTAGCCTAGTTTTGAATACAAAAAAATGGATGGTGTAGCATTAGAATTTTTAGAATAGACAGATCGTGGCACGCGCAGGTCAACGTCCGTAGGCATAATATTTTACACGGGTGGAATCACGTGGCCCGTAAGATATCAAGTTGGAGCTTACTCAGAGACCTTTAGGTACGACAAGGTTTATCCATGTAACCCAGTTTTGAGTAAAAAAATACGGACTTTGCAGCTTTAGAATTTCTGGAACAGACGGGTCGTGGCACGCGCAAGTCAACTTCCAAATGGCATAACTTTTAACTCGGGTGGAACCACGTGGCCCGTAAGATATCAAATCCAAGCTTATTCAGATAGCCACAAATGCAATAAGGTTTACCCATCGCAGCCCAGTTTCGAATCCAAAAAACATGGACGCTACAGCTTTAGAATTTCTAGAACAGACGGATCGTGGCACGCGTATGTCAACTTCCATAGAGCATAAATTTTGACAGAGGTGGAATCACGTGGCCTGTAAGATATCAAATAGAAACTTATCCAGATGCCTACAGGTGCGATAGGGTTTATGCGTCGTAGCCTTATTTCGAGTAAAAAAAGGACTGTGCAGCTTTAAAATTTCTGGAACAGACGAATCTTGACACACGCAGGTCAACTTCTAGAGGGCATAACTTTTAACTCGGGTGGAACCATGTGGCCCGTAAGATATCAAATCAAAGCTTATTCAGAGATCTACATGCACGACAGGGTTTACGCATCGCAGCCCTATTTCGAGTAAAAAAAACACCGATTTGCAACTTTAAAATTCCTATAACAAACAGATCTTGGCACATGCAGGTCAACTTCCAGAGGGCATAACTTTTGACTCGGGTGAAACCATGTGGCCCGAAAGATATCAAACCGAAAATTATGCAGAGAACCACAAGCGCGACAGGGTTTACTCGTCATAGCCCAGTTTTGAATCCAAAATATATGGATGGTGCAGCTTTAGAATTTTTAGAATAGACGGATCGTGGCACGCGCAGGTCAACTTCCGTAGGGCATAATTTTTTACACGGGTGGAATCACGTGGCCCGTAAGATATCAAATCGGAGCTTACTCAGAGACCTTTAGGTACAACAGGTTTTATCCATCGCATCCCAGTTTTGAGTAAAAAATACAGACTTTGCAGCTTTAGAATTTCTGGAATAGATGAGTCCTGGCACGCACAAGTCAACTTCCGAAGGACATAGCTTTTAACTCGTGTGGAACCACGTGACCCGTAAAATATCAAATCCAAGCTTACCTAGAGACCATAAAGGCAATATGGTTTACCCGTCGCAGCCCAGTTTCAAATCCAAAAAACATAGATGGTGCAACTTTAGAATTTCTGGAACAGACGGATCGTGGCACACGTAGGTCAACTTCCATAGGGCATAAATTTTGACACAGGTGGAATCACATGACCCGTAAGATATCAATTCAAAGCTTATCCAGATGCCTACAGGTGCGATAGGGTTTACGCGTCGCAACCCTGTTTCGAGTAAAAAAAGGATTGTGCAGCTTTAGAATTTCTCGAACAGACGAATATTGACACACGCAGGTCAACTTCCAGAGAGCATAACTTTTGACTCGGGTGAGACCATGTGACCCGTAAGATATAAAATCGAAGCTTATTCAGAGACCTAGTATTGCGACAGGGTTTACCCACCCCAGTTTCAAATCTAAAAAAATGAACGACGTGGCTTTAGTATTTCTAGAACAGATGGATCGTGGCACGTGCATGTCAACTTCCGTAGGGTATTAACTTTTGACAGGGGTGGAATCACGTGGCCGTTAAGATATCAAATCTGAGATTATTCAGAGGCCTACATGTGCAACAAGGTTTACCCGTTGTATCCCAGTTTTGAGTAAAAAAAATGAACTATGCAGTTTTAGAATTTCTGGAACAGACGGATCTTGGTACATACATGTCAACTTTTAGAGGACATAACTTTTGACTCAGGTGGAACCACGTGACCTGTACGATATCAAATCAAAAATTATTCAGAGACCTACAAGCGCGATAGGGTTTATTCGTCCTAGCCTAGTTTCGAATCTGAAAAGCATGGACGGCACAACCTTAGATTTTCTAGAAAGACTGATCGTGGCATGTGCATGTCAACTTCTGGTTAGCTGAGCGTAATGTACCAAGAAAGACTCATAGAGTTCATGAAGTGGACGATCTTACCGCTCTGACTGCTCAAGTAGCTACACTGTCCAAGCAATTAAGCTCTTTCACTACCAATGCTAGTGCTGTTCATGCTTCACGGGAAGTTTGTAATTTGTGCAATGAACCTCATCTTAGTACTGAATGTCAAACCGATAATCCTCTTTCTCCTTCTCAATCAGAACATGTTAATTTTGTTGAGAATTATAGCAGGCCGAATAATCCATTCTCCAACACCTACAATCAAGGTTGGAAAAATCAGCATAATTTCTCGTGGAAGAATAGTCAGAATGTGATTAATCCACCAGTTGCAACTCAGCCTCACCAACCTAAAATTTCTCTAGAAGATGCTATTGCTCAGCTCACAGTTAATACTACTCAATTTATGGTAAGAAAAAATGCTACACTTTAGAGGTAAGAAACAAGTATTTAGATACAAGAAACCAGTATTCAGAGTCAAGCTGTATCAATAAGGAATTTGGAGCTTCAAATGGGTCAACTTTCAGAAATACTCAAACACGGTTCTCTACCGAGAAACACCGAGTGGAATCCAAAAGAACAAATAAACGCCATTACTCTTCGCAGTGGCAAGGAGTTAGCAGAACCTCAGAAAGCCATTGTTGAAAATTCTCAGCCGATTGAAGCAGAAGCTGAGACAATGGGTGATGATCTTGCCAATAGCTTAGAAAAGAAGAAAGACAAGCCTAAGTCAAAGCTCTTTCCTGATAATCATCCACCATATATTCCACATATTCCATACCCTTAGCGGTTCCAAAAGCAGAATTCGAACAAGCATTTTTCTAAGTTTCTTGATGTATTCAGGAAACTACATATAAACATCATTTTTCCTGATGCTTTGGAACAAATGCCGAGCTATGTCAAATTCATGAAGGATATTCTCTCAAACAAGATAAAGCTAGAGGAGTATAAGACAGTTACACTTACGGAGGAGTGCAGTGCTATCTTGCAAAATAAATTGCCTCCGAAGTTAAAAGACCCTGGGAATTTTACTATTCCTTGCACCATTAGGAATTCATATTTTGAAAAGGCTTTATGTGATCTTGGGGCTGGTATAAATTTGATGTCGTATTCAGTTTATAAGAAGCTAGGTCTTTGAGAAGAAAAACCCACGACGGTATCCTTACAGTTAGTTGATCGGTTTATCAGATATCCACTGGGGATTATTGAGGATGTTTTGGTAAAAACGGATAAATTTATCTTCCCAGCTGATTTATTGTTCTTGACATGGAGGAAAATCAAGAAATTCTAATTATTCTTGGTAGACCATTTTTAGCTACGAGAAGAACTCTAATTGATGTGCAAAAATGAAAACTTATTCTGAGAGTGTAAGATAATCAGGTAATTTTTAATGTCTTCAAAGAAATCAAACACTCAAATGACATGAATAGTTGTTTGCAGGTGGATAGTGCAGAATTTGGAGAAGGTAAACCTAGACACCTACCATTTATTGAAAAACCATCAGTGTTAGACCTCCACCTTCGGTACACCTTTATGGGAGAAGCATCCACTCTGCCTGTCATTATCTTTGCTTCGTTATATGGTGAGCAAGAAGACAATCTGCTGAGGGTTTTGAGAGAGCAACAAATGGTCTTAGGCTGGTCAATTTCTGCACAAAGGGAATTCTAAAGTTAGTGGACAACGAGTGCAGCCTAGATGATCATTATGTCTGGCTGAAGACAATAAAGCAAGCGCTGCTGGGAGGTTTTTATATATAAAAAAGTAATTATGGATGAATTTGGCTCATGCACCACTTTCCTCTCAGTTTGAGACAACAAGAATAATGCAGAGACTGACGAAGATGATAGCTCATCATTAGTTAGGGAAGTCCTCTCTACTTACTCCCTTTTACATATTTTTTTTTCTTTATATTGAGGAAAATGAAAGCTTTTAAGTTTGGGGGTGATGGTTTTAATTTAAATTTCATTTTTTTGGGTTTTGTTGTTGACAACAATAACACCAATGATGAGATTGGTTTTGAATTATTGATAGGTTTGGAAAAAAATCATGAATTTGTGTATTGGTGTGTGTTTGAACCAAATATTAATTTACATTACACTAGAGAATCCCGGCATATTGAGCACCTAACCTTGAGCGTTTGATTATCTTTTTGCTTAGAGAATGTTTATGTGACTTAAGAAATCTTTATGATCTCATAAGAACTCTAGAACCAATTTGATTGTTGTTCGAGGTAAAATTCTAGGCTACATTTCACTCAGGACATGATTTAGGCCATCTTTGGACTGTTTGAGCTTTTCGAGCCAACCTGTGCATAACTGTTTCCATAGTCATCCCTGCTCACATAGCATTTTTTTATCACCCATGACAACTTTTCAACCTCATAAAAAGTTTCTTCTCTTTAACCCTTTTTACTCACAGTATTTAAATGTTCTAGGAATATGCTTGGGGCTATGACAATTTGTATAAATGGGAGAAGTTTTGATTTATAAAAAAATTGTGAATACGTTTGTTTTCATAACCTCTTGGACTTGAGTGATTAAGCTCGAAGGGGTGTCTTAACACTTGATACCGTAAGACCAACTGGTTTGGGAGCTATTAGCTGAAAACTCATTAAGAAAAAGAGAAGCTTAAGGAAATCAAATTCAAAAGAAATAAAGAAAAGAAAAGCATGGTTGAGCATTATTGAATATTTCAAGATGTGGAATGACAAGTTTGGGGGTGTTGCAAGAAGAGTTGGATTGACCTTGTTGATTCCTAGAATGTATATTTGACTATGGGTAAAGATTGAGCCAAAATAATATCTTTAATCCTACCCCAAGCCTTAGCCATACATTACAAGTCTATGAAAGTCCTAATGATCCTAAGTGATGTGGCTTGCCTACATTAGTGGAGAGTGACATGAAAAATTGGTTATGGAGTTCTAATCTATTTACAGATTATTATATCCGCTTTTACAAGACTTAATTACATAAACTCATCTGGGTTTAAGAGATTGGACGACTTAAGATAACACACACACATACTCAGAACTTTTCAAGTTGTATTGTAAGTTGGTAATTGTGTTAAAGCTTTACATGATCATAATTCAAAAGTTTTTCTTGAGTTATTTCTATTTTAGAATCTCTGAGGCAAATCTAGTTAGTACAAAAATAATACGTCACTTTTTCTTTAGCTTTTCAGAATTAGTGTTTATTGTTTTTCTTGTTTGATTTTTTTTATTTTGTTTTGTTTTGCTCGAGGACTAGCAAAAAGTTAAGTTTAGGGGTATTTGATGAGTATATTTTACACTCATAATTTAGATAATCTCAGCCTTATTTTTGTTAGTTTTTTAGATTTATTGATTGATTTATGTATATATTTGTTTCTATAATGTAGGTTTGATATTCAATTGCATTTGGATTGATTTAGAAATATTTGGAAGTAACAAATTCAGAAATATCGCTAAAAGAACGGAAGTGGGCAGGAGGGCCTGCGTCGCAACGCTGGCAGTACAGAACGCCAGCGTCCTGACGCTAGCGCGATTTTAGATTTTTTTTGTGATTTTCTTTACTCAAATCTAATCCTTCACGAACCCTAGTGTATAATATAGGATATCTTAGAGTTTTAGAAGCGTCTTTGGACGTTTTCTAAATGTGAGAGGCAAAGTAAAAGACTTTTGGAGAGGAGAACAAGAAGATCGAACTCGGAAACGATTTTCAATTTCAATTTCATCCTCAAAACTAGTTTTTCTTCCCTTCTTTCTCTATGTTTATGAATATTAGTAGAATGATTTCTTATTTCATTATGTTCTGTTTTTTTTATCTAGGGCTACGATGTAGCCAAATCATGATTGTTCATAAATATTGATTTTTAATTCAATCGGTATTTATTAAATATTATTGCGTGTTATCATCTGTTCTTAATGCTTGTGATTGTTTGGCCAACTATTGCATGATTTTGAATTTTATTCTGAGACTAAGAAGTGATGGTTGAATCTGCTCTTTGTTTACAACACCATTAGAATTTCATAAGTTAGAGATAATTATGAATCTAGTGTAGCAACTATAATTTCTTGTGCTTAATGAGTTTCATTATATTGAATCTTGACAGAGATGTATGATTCGTATTTTTGATTCATGATTATCGATGCTTGAGAAAGATTGATAATTATATTAGAGAAATTTGATATCAATATCCTGAATAAACGTTAATTGATTGAGAATTAAAATTTAGAACATGTTTGGATTGGTAAAATAAAAAATCCTAGAACTTTTAACTATTCAAATTTAATCTTTGTCAAATATTTATCGTTATAGTTTAATTAAAAGTTTAGTTTAATTAAAAATCTCAACTTTTCGACATTCTCAAGTAGAATTAAAGTTTATTTAATTTCAATTATTAATATCAATCAATCATGTGGACGATACTCTATTTTATAAAAATTTATTACTTGATGACGTTAGTGTACACTTACACTAAAAAGAAAATTCGTAACTGCGATACCATTTTTCAACACACATGTGCCTATACTCCCTAACAAAATGGGTAATGGAATGCAAACACCCTCATCTTGTAACTGTAGCCCGTGCTCTTCGATTTCAAGCCAATTTACCACTACAGTTTTGGGGGGAAAGCATAAAATGTTATCTTATCAACCACTTACCCACACCTCTACTCTCGCACAAATTTCCAAATGAACTTATGCACAACACTCCACCAAATTATTCCGACCTTCAAATTTTCGATTGTCTATGTTATGCCACAAACCTCACCCTCAATGACAAACTTGATTATCATGCATGTCGTTGCATTTTCATTGGATATCCTCTTGGGCAAAAGGGTTACCGTGTTTATGATCTTGAAGACAAGAAATTTCTCATCTCTCGGGATGTCACTTTCCATGAGCATACATTTCCTTTAAATTAACTTCCACCAGAAAATTAAGATGATACCCGCGTTTTACCTTTTCCGGGTGACCCAATTCCATTTCCTGAGCCCAATACCTCTAATCAGCCAATCTTTCTAAGGAGCCCAATCCAACCAACTCACCACCACATAATCAAACTAATCATATCTCTTCTCCAAACACAATACACGAATCCATTCCTTCACATAACACAAACACCTCCCCTCCAATTGATCCATCTCTTTCCATTATCTCCCATCTAACCCAGCTCCAATTGTATCCTGCCGCACCACAACTACTCACGCCTCCACATCGTAAGTAATCCCTCATGCGACGACCGATCATTTACCCGATACCTCCAACCCCAACACTTCCACCATTGAACTTCCTGACCCATTACCAAATGTCCCCGAACCTCGTCGTTCCACTCGCACCCACCGACCTCCACCTCATCTTTGAGATTTCAAAACATATCATGTTGCTATCTTAGGCTCTGACATCTCCTCTTCCTCCTCGTCCGACACTCGCTATCCATTACAACGATATGTCTTTTGGGCTACTAGTCAATACCATTCATTTGTGCATAATATAAATAGATTGGTTGAGCCAGACAATTACTAACAAGCCCGTCATGATCCTCAGTGGTTAAAGCTATGAACGTTGAGATTAAGGCCCTTGAGGACAATAACATCTCGTCAACAATTCTCTTACCTCCTTGCCAACGGCCCATCGATTGCAAATGGGTCTTTAAAATGAAGTACAATGCTGACAGCAATATCGAGCATTACAAAGCTTGACTTATTGCCAAGGGATTTACTCAACACGAAAGTATCGATTACAAAGACACATTCGCTCTAGTTGTCAAGTTGATCACAGTCCGTTGTATTCTACTCAACGCAAAGGTATCGAATACAAAGACATCTTCACCCCAATAGTCAAGTTGATCACAGTTCATTGTCTTAAAACAGTTTTCACGGTTAGGAATTGGCCATTGCATCATATGGATTTGCAGAATGCCTTATTGCACAGAGAACTCAATGAAGATGTATATACGCTCCTACCTCCTGGTTATCGTCGACCCGGGGGGAGGGGGATGTATTGTGTCGACACAAGTCCCTTTACGGTCTTAAGCAAGCATCTCGCAGTTGGTTTCGAAGATTCTCATGTGTAATTCAAGAGATTGGTTTCCAGCAATCATGTGCCAACTATTCACTCTTGCAAGCATCTCGCAATTGGTTTCGAAGATTCTCATGTGTAATTCAAGAGATTGGTTTCCAGCAATCATGTGCCAACTATTCACTCTTTACACAGGTCCGTGGGGATTCCCTTACTATTGTATAACTTTACGTCAATGATGTGGTCATTACCGGGAATGATGAGAAGGCCATCAATGACCTCAAGACATTCCTCAACAGTTGCTTCAAAATTAAAGATCTTGGATCGATGAAATACTTTCTTAGGATCGAGGTAGCGTGATCCAAGGCAGGGATTACAGTGTACCAATGAAAATATACGTTAGACATATTGGAGGAAGTTAGGTTACTTAGAGCAAAGCCATCAAGTGTTCCCATGGAGCCTAACTTAGTGTTAACATATACATGGAGTGCACCGTTCAAAGACCCCACTAGATATCGACGATTACTTGAAAAATTGATTTACCTCACGATTAACAAACCAGAAATCACCTACTCAATCAATACACTTACTCAGTTCATGCAGGAACCCAAACTACATCATCTCAAGACTACTCATCGATTCATCTAGTACTTGAAGGCAGCTCCGGGACAAGGGTTATTGTTTCCTTCAGATAGCCCGCTTCACCTGATCAGATATTGTGATGCGGACTTGGCATGGTGTTCAATTACACGACGATCTGTAACTAGATGTTGTACTTTTCTTGGCAAATCACTTGAGTCGTGGAAAATAAAAAAGCAGGCCACGATGTCGAGATCATCAATAGAAGTGAAATATCACTCATGGTTGCAGCTGCTTGTGAGATTATTTGGTTGAGATATTTATTGAAAGATTTATTGTACCACATCCCAGACTAGCAAAGTTCTTTTATGATAACCAGACAGCCTTCCATATTGCTGCAAATCTGGTCTATCATGAACGAACAAAGCACATCGACCTAGATTGTAATACAGTTCGAGAGAGAATTCAAAGGGGAGAAGTCAAAACAACTTATGTTCAAACTAGAAGCCAGATTGTAGACTTATTCACGAAACCATTAAGATTGCTAGCATATCGTCTCAGCAAGTTGGGTGTCATTGATATCCATACTCTAACTTTAGGGGGAGTGTTAAAGAAAAGAGAATCAATTGAGCAGTAAATCCTAGATCATCTGTCCACAATCATCAAGGAATCAAGGAGTGAATTGTGAATAACATTAATTGTGTATATACACCAAATCTTTAACTTAATTGTAGGATTGTGACTTAATTGTATTCCTAAGAATTAGTTGTCCTTATTATATATTAGCTAGCAAGTCTGTATAGAATTTTTCACGCAATATACAAAACCTTTTCCAATTATTTTATTTATAATAAATTAGGTATTCCAGCAATTTTTACAATATTTTATTCAGATATTTTTGCAAACAGCCCTCTTTTTTTACCATTTTGTTAGCAAGTATATTTACAACATTTTAGTGATGAAACAAAAAGTTTAAAAAATAAGCAGATATAGTTGTTGGGTATGAATCTCTTTAGTGATTACAACTCTCTGAATGATAATAACATGTGACACCCTAACATAGAATTACTCACTTTAAAAGAAGAAACTTTTTTCAATCGAGTGTCAAGTATTATTATCTCAAACATCAATACAAATATACTGACATCAAGAAAGATTTTTTACAACACAGTTACTTCCACACACCAGAAATTATTAAAAAATGACTGGCATTCTAGCCGTGGATGAGTATTATGAACGGTCAAATTTTTTATAATAAAATCAAGGTCACTTTCTAGAAAGTAAGGCCGTTTTTAATAAACTCTCGTGTTTTCAATAGATCAAAATCGTTTAGATTCAAATCAATATATCAAATTTTCATAATATGGGACTCAAGTCATATTGGGGCAGGTAGTCTGTATAATTACTCCACACACCACATATGGTCCCCAATGAGAAGTCTTCACATATACTTTTTCACTTCCCACTTATCCTATTTCTTCGCCATTCATATCCATCCCTCCTCATATCTTCAACCCATCTCCAACTTTCTACTTAAAAAACAAAATTGATTCTATTTCTTCACCCAAAAACCTTAAAAACAAGCATGAACCTTAGCCTAGAAGATTGGCCTGAACCCATTGTTAGAGTCCAATCTCTGTCTGAAAGTGGCTCACCTCTAATCCCAACCCATTACATCAAACCTCCACCAGATAGACCAATAGCAAGCACCCATAACAGCAGTTATTCGAATATCCCAGTCATTGACCTAAGTAGCCTAACAATGGAAAATTATGCTAGTGGTTGTGCCCAAACACTGAAACAAATCTCTGCAGCAAGTAGAGAGTGGGGGTTTTTCCAAATAGTTAACCATGGAGTTAGTCATGAACTACTGGATTGTGTTAGGGAAGTTTGGAGAGAGTTTTTTCAATTGCCAATGGAGTTGAAGCAAGTTTATGCAAATTCACCAAGGACTTAT
Organism: Datisca glomerata; assembly: GCA_003255025.1. NCBI lineage: Eukaryota > Viridiplantae > Streptophyta > Magnoliopsida > Cucurbitales > Datiscaceae > Datisca > Datisca glomerata. The sequence continues at coordinate 62,690 of QANY01011430.1, read as the reverse complement.
GAGGGATATGGTAGCAGGTTAGGGGTTGAAGAAGATGCTATTCTTGATTGGAGTGACTATTTTTTCTTGCACTTTCTTCCTTTGTGTTTGAGAAACTATAACAAGTGGCCTGTCCTCCCTGTTTGTGCCAGGTAATTCCATTCCTTCAAATTTTTATGAAAATGTTTCCCTCTCCCACCCACCCCCCCTTCTTTTCCCGGGTTTGTTTTAGGCTTGTTCATATATTTGTCCCATGCTTTCTCAACCTGTGCAAAGATATAAGATGTATATTGATCTTGCTTTCATAAAAAAATATAGTTAAAATTTTGTGTCAGCTAAATATTTCTTTGTTTTTGACATAGGGGAGTGACTGAAAAATATAACAAGGAATTGGTGAAGCTAAGTGAGAGAATACTAAAACTTCTATCAATAAACCTAGGGCTGGACGAATATTTTCTTCAGAGTGCATTTGGTGGTGAGAACATTGGGGCATGTCTGAGGGTGAATTTCTATCCAAAGTGTCCTCAGCCTGAACTCACACTCGGCCTGTCATCTCATTCCGACCCTGGAGGCATGACTTTGTTATTGCCAGACGACCATGTCAATGGCCTTCAAATCTTCAAAGACAACAACTGGATTACCGTCATCCCAGCCCCTCATGCTTTGATTGTCAATATTGGAGATCAAATTCAGGTGCATATTTTCTTTTCTTTTCTTGTCAAAGTTTTTTTTTCTACTTTAATCTTTTAATGCAGTGTTTTTAGGTCCTGGAATTTTTTTATTCAACTGTTTGGCACATGGAGGGTCATGTTTTAATGGGATATTTATATTTTTTGCCTCAACAATATTTAAATTTCTTTTTTCATTCCAGCCAATTTTTTGACGTGTTGACATGCTAGAATAGGATTGAGGCGTGCCTTCAATATTTTTATCATTTACTTTCTGTAACTTGGATAAAACCTACATGCAAAACTAGTGCTATGAGGTTTTAACACATAGAGAGTTCTTCTACTACCTTCAAATCTTCAGATTTACATTCAAAGTAACTCTTTGAACCTCCCTAAGAGAACTCTTTTACCCACCCAAAATCTAAAAGAATAAATTAAAGAACATGAATCACGAGAGATTCAAAGAACAAAAAATTATTATCCTCTGCATGATGTGACTCAACCATATGGTATGTGAATAACTATTCAGATATTAGTAGATCTACAATTTAAGATTCATCGATAAATAATAAAGTTGGAATTCACCTTCAGTAAAAAAAAATTGAAAAAAAGAACATATGAAGGGTATATAATGGAACTAAGTCACAAGAGCCAAATATTGCCCAATTCTCATAGTCAATCACTCCATTTGTGATAAAAGTAGCACTTTTAGTCTAATCTTACCTGAAACTTCTAATTTTAAACTCTTCAATAAAAGTCAAACATATGCATGCAAATATGAAGACTTTTGAGTTCCTAATCATGCTGAAAATTCACACATGCTATTGTGGTTGGTTTAGGTTCTGAGCAATGCAGTTTACAAAAGTGTGGAACATAGAGTGGTTGTAAATTCAACGAAGGATAGGATATCCTTAGCCTTCTTTTACAATCCAAAGAGTGATATTCCTATAGAACCAGCAAAGGAGCTTGTTACAGAAGAAAGACCATCTCTTTACCAGCCTATGACATATGATGAATACAGGATCTTCATTAGAACAAAAGGTCCTCTTGGAAAATCACAAGTAGAATCTCTAACATCTCCAAGATGATACAGAATAGTTATATAATACCTATAGTTTCTTCCCCCAGAAAATCCCATTTAAAAATATTATTGTTTTAAGTTTTGGTTGATGTAAAACACACTCATATAGTATATATATTAAATGGTAATAATTTTCATATTGCAAATGAGTCTATAGCATTACACCTAAAAGTTATAACCATAAATATCGATTCATGAGAAATAGAAAAAGAAAGTACATTACTTGAGGAAATGTTATAAGGGTAATGCTAAGGTACAGAGGATGTACAGTACATGGGACATATTGTCCCTTGAATAATCTTATGTGGGCCCACTTTGGATGATTCGAGGGTAAATAAACCCTGCAACAACATAAACCATGTACCATAGAACTTCCCTTTATTACAATATTAGAAGGGATATGATTAACAAGGAGGAATAGGATAAGGGAAAGATTTATAGCAGTATCAACATGTGACTAATTTGTTGATGACATATAGGAGGGTCCACAAAAGATTCTAAACACATCGAATGAATTTTGTCTTGTCTTTGACACCGACGATTGTGGAAACATGAATGAAGAAATTAACTTTAATATGATGTTGTCCATCCACTAGCTAGTACACAAATTGTAGATATTACTACATTTATGCTAAAGAAGAGATTTTCAATCATCAAGATTACCATTGTTCATTGGTTATAATATTATCATTAATTTTTATTCAACTAGCTTTGATTTCTTTGCCATGAGATGAAGTACTACCCAATCATGAAAATGATTTTTATGTCAATGTTGCAAGCTTATACAATGATTTATTGATACATATATTATATCCAATTGCTATATAGTATATAGTTTTATATAAAGCACAATTCTATCTAAAATAAGTGGATGATTCAACCCCGGTTCAAATTTTTTGTATTAGATTCGCATCATCTCTAATACATGACAAAATATTCATCAAATAAAACAAAATGCCAAATGTTGAGTAAAACACTTTGGTACCTCGAAATAGATTTTCTATTGCCTCTCACATTAAATTAAGTTTGAAACAGAATTTTATTAGTTAAGAGAAAACAATGATTACTGAAAAGCTATAAAGGGAATGATAGCATTCTCTTAGGCTACGTTTGGACCTTAAAAAACATTCAGGAAAGAAAAATTAGAGGAAAAAATTATTAATATAGAAAATAACTGCTATCCGACTTTTACTGATATCTTTCATTTTCTTCCAAACATTCAAGATCGAAACAGAAGTCATTTGTCTCATAGATCAAGAGAAAGGAGAAGATAAACAAGAAACTAGAGAGATTCGAAATCCAAGCGATTAATTAACTAACTTTCCTATCCTCAAGTGTCTACCACTAATTGTCAAATTGCTATAATGCCAATTCAATCAAGAAAAACAAGGTGCTTTGTTCACATCATTTAAGATGGTATGTGTGTGTCGGCCTAAGACAATGATTTTCCAGTTCACATCCTCTTATCAAAATCTTTGTACAGGCACCACTCAACATTATAGCCTCAAAAGTTTCTTTTTCTTCTTCCTTCTCTAATTTACACTTAACATTATAGCCTCAAACGAATGAGAATTTAGCTACTATGTTTGATATAAATATAATTTCAAGATAAATTTGTGTAAACTACTTGAAGTTACCTAGATGTCCTTTTACTTATATTATGTAGAAAACAATGTAATGTGCATTTTTTATATTAATTTTGATAATGGTGGATTAAATGTTAATAAACATAATAATGTTTGATTAAATTTTAATTAAGTTCAATAATGTTGGACTAAAATTTAATAAACTTAATTATAATCGACTATAGCTATATGATTGGTATTATATTATTAGAATTTTTAATATAAAGTTACGCCATTCTTCATAATAACAATACTTGGGTACTATTAATATGACCTTGGAAGAGGAAGAACACAAAGCTAATTTGACTTTGTGACCAGAATTACCTTAGAGACAATTTGACTCTGAATTGCTTTCCATTTTGGATACAATTCAATTAATTACATTTTCAAAAAAGATAAATTAAGATTAACGGCAAATTATGATCCGCTAATTTTAAAGATAATTTCAAATAAACGTGATAATTTAATTATTAGAGAATTATCAATTGCCACCATGGTTGGTGGGAACCAAATGGCCCATATATCCCTACTTTGATATTTGGGAAAAAATGAAAAGAGACCCTTAAAACTAAAAGAAATTTGACAGAAAAAGGGAATAAAAATGAATGGACAACGAAGAAAGAAAAACAGTGAAGTGAAGAAAAAGCTATACTTTTTATCTTATCAATTTCCGACTTCATATTCCCCTTATTCGATATCCCTTGAATATTAAAAAAGTCCCTTCATGAGCTAATATATTTCTAAATAATCAACCTCAAAAGTTTTTTTAAAAAAATTAGGCCATGCAAATCCTTACCAAAGAAAATTAACCTCTAATGTCATCATATATATTTCGGCTCCGGACTTCTGGAGTAAATTTGAGGGTGGGTTGTCAACCTAAGCCATGGAAATGATTTTCAATAGTTTATCTCAATCCAAATCACTACTTATACAAACGAAACGATTCATTCATAAAATAGTCTCAGCTTTAAGAAAGGTTGATTAGAAGAGATCTCTAGTTGATGAGCAAAGAGGGTTTGTTCCCATATAGCCCATCTACGAGTTGCTAAAAGTAAAAGGTTGAAAAGAAAAAGGAAAGAAAAGGAAAAAAAAAGATGAAGAGGAAGGTTCTAGGCAAGATTCATGCATGCCTGTGTGCATAGCTTTCCAAGTTGGTGTGCTGGTGAGGCTCTAATAATTTCTTGCCTAGATGGAGCCTGTGATTTAAAATTTTTTATTTGACAAAGTTACATATAAAAGCATAAATATAATAAAGGGATAAACTAGCTTTCTATGCAGATTTCATGTTTATGATTTCAAGTTTCTTACTTTATAGTGGGTGCCGACGCTTTCCGTCTGGAGACAAGAGTAACGCCACCCTACTTGGAAAAGAAATGTCAAACTCCACGAGCGTCGAAACCCAGCACAGTTCTAGCACGTTTTTTTGTAGAACTCCGCATCCACCACTGGCTTGGGCTTCTTTCTGTATCTGTCAGTCAATCTCGTTGGAAGTTACCTGCAGGGCCGAAAAATGATCGGACCTTTAAGATATTTATCAGCAAATAAAAGCATCATATTTTTTTCATCTTTATTGTGCTGAATTGAACAAAAAATAAACAGTTTCCTATGATTTCTTTTCCTTTCCTCATTGCTTAAACGTAGCATAAAATCAAGTCATTGAAAAGCTGCAAAGAATCCAAATTCTTTAGAGCAAGTTTAAATGTGGGCCTGCTAATATTGGATATGATTATCAAGATATTAGCTCAACCGGTCATAATCAGGCTTTGTCTTCATGTGATAACGAGTTTGATCCCCGCGAGATACTCACTCTTAATAAAATGACTTCGGGATGAAATACTGTCCCCTACAAAATAAAAATAACTCCTTATGATATAATATGACATTTCTTATTAAGAAGTTTTTTCTCTTCCCCTCCTTGTTTAGAGGTTTGTTTTATCATCTTTATTATGCTGAATAGAACCCAACAAATAAACATTTATGATCTCTTTTCCTTTCCTCAGTGTTTAGAACGTCTTGTGGTTCTGCTCCATCTGCTTCTGGAACTATAAAAGGGTTGGGGGAGAACTGTCAAAGAATCCAAATCCTTTAGATTAAGTTTGAATGTGGCTAATATTGGATATGATTATGATCAGGTTGTTAGCTCAACAATTCATAATCAGGCTTTGTTTTCACGTGATAAGGAGTTTCATCCCCACGAAATCCTTACTCCCAATAAAATGTGGTCAAATATTGTGTGCCCCTAAAAAAGAAAAAAAAAAGAATTCCTGATGATATGATATGACATTTCTACGTAAGAATTCCTTGCAGTTTAACCAACCTTCACTGCAATCTCTCTCACTGGCTTTACTAAAATGGGAAATGGCCTGCTTTTATAAATGTTCAGAGCACCAAGCTGAAATATAACATGCTACTAAATATAGGAGCTTTACTATGTATTAATTTTCTTCTGTTCTATTCTAAAGTTTTTTTGCCCGTATCAGATTAACAGGCACCCATAAAAATAATCAGAAGCCCTTGCTTAATAAGGATAAATATGATATGATGACCGAATATGTCCAACAAATAAAACCTATAGATTATGACTCGAAACTAAATTGGTGATTATCAGTCCATTATCTTAGCTCGGAGTACAGAAACCAGTTGAAGCCATTGCCGTTCTCATCATCGACAATACATTAATTTATCTTGAAAAGACGATATTGAATTATACATCAATTAAAGTTTAGCCTTCACTGATAACTGACAAAAGCAATACTGAAAAGGAAAAAAAAGGAACCGGCAGGTACCTCTCGTTGCATTAAAGTAGAGCAGCAAATTAGAAAGCCAGGAAGAGCAGCCAACAATTGCTATGCACTGCCACCGACGAAGGCCAGTCTCTCTGGTTCATCCCAGCTCTAGCGAAATTGATGCGTAATGCCAGTCCCAAAATCTCAGGCGGAACTCTCCGCTGGCAAATTTATCTCCCAGTACTTATTCGAGTGGCCGTACAAACACAGATTCTCCTTCCCTGGAAGACAAGAAATCCATTAAAAACCTCAGAAGGCGGACATTTCCAATTAATAGTTTCCCTCTGGTTTTTTTCGGCAACCAAACGGAAAAGTAAGTTCGCAGAAAGCAGAATTCACCCAGATCACAAAGCGAGAGTAAAATTCATCGACGTCTACGACTCTACAAATGAATGATGAAGGAACGGAACCGCCAATCACAACCCACCCTTTACATCACACGAAAAAGCTAGATCACAAATCAATTTTAGGCGCGCGAAAGAGAGCGCCAAAGGTGATGACGCAGAGCCTCTGTGTGGACACCAAGGACCAACGGAGAGCAGAGGTTCATTAAGGTAATTAGCGAGTTGGGCCTCGATGTCAAAGCCCATTGAAGATAAAATCAAGATTATTTTTAGGGCGAACTACACAAATGGCCGCCCAGTTTTTTAATTGCAATAATGGTCGGGCGGTTTAGTAGATAATGATAAATGATAAGTCATTATCATTAGGCTCTTAATAAAAATGACCTAAAACACGCGTTACAGTTACGCGTGCAACGGCCCCACGCATAACTGTAGCTATATTTAATGAAACGTGATGTTTAACGGAAGGAACGAAAAACGGCTATACGCATAGTACATAAATTAGATACGTACAGTATCAAATTTAAATACAGATTTCCAGAAGTCCACAGAAAAATTATTGCTAATTGCCCGAAATGAGAAGCAAATATATTCTGATAAAGACGTTCTTCAGTAATATCATCATATCTTTCGAAGTCATGTGTGGTAGCTGGTTTATTTTTTACATAAGTTAGATACGTACGGTATCAAAATTAAATACTGGTTTATTTTTTCTATTAACATCATAATAATCTGAAACATTGAACACTCTTATACTGGCTGTGCGTAATGTATATAAATTATGATATCAAATTTAAATGTTGATTTTTTTTTATGAACATCAGAAAAATATGAAAATTAAACACCCTTACACTAGCTGTGCGTAATGTATATACATCAGATACATGTGATATCTAATTTAAATACTTGTTTGTTTTTGTTCGGTTGTTTATTTGTTTTTGTTTTGATTTTTGTTTTGACTATGCGTATCATATATAAATTAGATATATATGGTATCTAATTTAAATACTATCGCGTAGAACAAGATCCGAAAAAAATCGATATCATGCATAAAACAATCCAGAAAAAGTGAAAAAACCAGAATGATCATCGCGAGAAACAAGCAAAACCTCGTATTCAATCAGTAATATAGAAAAAAAACCCTTAGATCCAAGAACGAAACCCTAAAAATGCATCACATCATGCACAGACAACCAATTTTAAAACCTTACAACGCCATCTTTATTGCTGCTACGAAGGAAAATGAGTTGACAAATAAGAACATGGCGATTTTGTTCAAACGGCGATGAACAATAGAGCGTCGAAGAACGACGAGTGAGCCTCACAAACTGCAACGAACGAATCACGAACCATGAATGCCGACGAATGAAGTCCACCGATAAACAACGAGTAGCGAGAGGTTCTTTGTTCAAAACCCTAGACACCACAGCTCACTTTCGGGGAAGATGGAGGCATAAAGGGAGAACATTTTAAAATTTACCAAAGGGAATTCCACGTGGTAAAATAATGGTCATACATGCAATTTTAAAAAGTGACATTTATGTAGAATGACCCTAAAAATTGGTGAAATGTACAATTTACTCTTATTTTTAGGTATGCTCAATTAGGGAACTGGCTCATCATAGGAAAATAAAGAAGAGAAAATTAAGTACTTAAGCTAGTTTATGTTTTACTTTTGTTTAATGTCATTTTTATTTTATTTTACAGATATGGCCAAAAATTGAGGGAAGATATATAATGAGTTAAGATTATGTATTTTATTTTACTTTTATGCCCTTAATATAACTAATTTTTTGTTTTAGATTTTCTTTTTCTTCTTCGTGGCTTTCTCGCAAGTTGGGTTTGAGCTCCTTCGCCGAATTCAATTGTATAACAGGTTTTGGGCTTTTTATATTTTGATCTTCTTCTTCAATTTGTTCTTCCTTCATATATGTGACATACATAATAAGTTATTTTTTTATATTGGTTTTCTCTTTACGACAAAATTGTTTGATTTCATAATTGTATATTGGGCGGATTTATCAACAATTTTCTGTAGCAGTTTTATACAGAATTGATCAACAATTGAAATCAAGTACATTATTCTTCTTTCCTCTTTTTTCCTATAACAATTTTCTTATGACATTCTTCTTTCTTCTCTTTCCTATGGCAGTTTTCTTACAACATTTTTTCCTATGCAGGAGTATAAGGTTGCATGTTCTTTCTGATTTTAGATTTACGGATTTATTTTAGATGTAGGAATTTTAAGTTCTATTTATGTTTTCAATTCTTTTTCATTCTAGATTCTTAGTACATTAGGTGATTGCTTTATTTTTTTGTCATAACAAAGTATATAATTATACAGTTCTTACTGTCATTTTGCTGAATCGTGTTCTGTAGTTTTTTTGTCCTCCATGTTATATAGTACATAGATATATATTGTATAGTATATAATTGCGTACTGTGTTAATTTCTTACTGTCGTCATTATTGAATCGTATTCTGCAATTTTTGTCATCTCTATGTTATAGTATATAGTTCTATATTGTATGGTAGATACTACTTATATATTGTTTTATATATGACATTCACTTCTTTGTTGTTATGCTTTTTAGATCTTGTTGACGGCTAAATCTCAGGGATGAGATCAGGCCAACAATGTATGTGCTCTACTTCTCTATCTACACCTACAATGGAGAAAAGTAAAGTAGGATACCAAGGAAGAAGGGGTGGTCTCCTTTTTACCTCTCTAAAACTTAAGTCAATAAGGGATGAATGAGAGCAAAGTAGAGAAGTAGTTGGAAGTTGTTGCGTACATTTGAAAGTGCATTTACTAGGATGATTATAATGGGAAGCAGGTCTTGAGGTTGGGTTGGTGTCCATACAGTAGTAGGCCTCTCCTTCAATGGGGTACCTTCTCGAACCAACCCCCGGCTTCAGGCTTCTTTAATTGGCTTGGTGAGATACGAGATATCAGGTGATGACCTCGGATGTCAGGACAGCCTGTCCTCGTATCCCACAACGTTCTTCCTCGGCCTCTATTGGACCGGTCGTAATAAAAGCTTTTGATGACACCCTGCTTAACGCAGGTTGACTGACTCCTTGGGTAGTGAGCTTCATGTTTTGTCCCATACCTCATCCCTGATTGGTCTAGATGTATTAAATGTATATTATAACACCCTGTAAGCTGCTACCTCAGCCCATATGCCCTATTTGAAATGAGGCGGGAGATTTCTCGCCCATGAGTTCCTCTTTAAGCACAACCTCTCTCTATTGGGACTTAATCAAAATACAAGTTGATTTACACGAACACCATCTATGACCCTCGGGGGCCTCAGGGTGCCATTAAGGGTGGACTCGGAGTTGTCCACGAGGGGTGTCCTCGGGCTGCCCTCGAGGGGTGGCCTCGGGGTGCACCCGATGGGTGTCCTCGGGGTGCCCCCGAGGGGTGGCCTCGGGACTCCTTGAGAGGTTAAACCTTGGGTCTTTATAAAAACCCTTTAATGACTAGCAAGTGACTGTCATCTATTGGGTTATCATCTAAACTCATTTTACCAAAAACTGTCATAAAAAATGTCACCAAAACACTTTTAATAACGAAGCATTAAATGTGCCGTAAAAACACTTTTAATGACGGGGATTGCCCGTCATTATAGGTGCCGTAAAAACATCTATAATGATGGGGAATACTCATCATTAAAGGATCATTTAAAAAAAACTGTCATGGAAAGGCAAAAACCTGACTTCCCATGATAGTTTCTTTATTAAAAATCTGCCTTAGGAGAAAGTTTTATAAAATGAGATGAAAGATTTTAAAGAAATGAAAAAAAATTACCTCTCCTATGTGACCCATAGCGAGGGAATCAGAAGATATAATACTAATTGCTCTCATATCATGAAAACTATAAGGGGAAAATTATTATCATAGACATTTACTCTAAAAAGATTCTAGGAGAGTTCCTCTAAATATATAGCAGAAGTTAGACACCAAAATGAACAAGACCATAGAATAAACACCATGATTATAACAAGACACATATACGCCCAATCCAAAAGCAAGCCTGGATTCTGTCAACAAAATAAATGTAAAATATCAACCATTCCCACATTATCAAGTCGTGTTCAATATATTCACCATAAAAGAAAACCATTACAAAAAGTTTTTTTTTTAAATTTTAAAAGTGTTTTAGTATATTATTTTAAAACTCATTCATACCTATATGCTTATACATCCAAAGTCAACCCTAACTTTATTTTTGATTTTATTCGGCATACTATCTCCCTCTTTTTTTACCTCACTCACATAATATGTTTACATGTACCTAAAGAAAAACCCTAAGCTAACATTGTCAATTACCTAAAATCTCTCACAGTTCGTCTCTCTCACGCAGCCTCTCCATCAACAAATACCCTTACCCTCCCTCTATGTTCTTCTTCTTTGAGCCTCTCTCTGTACTTCTTCTTCGTCCATCAAGCCTCTTCGCCGCCGTTGGCTACCACCGCCGGTAATAATTATTTCCATAATTTATTTTTCTTCTCATTATTAATGATTGTCTCTTCTCTCTCTGATTTAATTCATTCGCCTTCTGAATTATATCTCCCTCTCTCTTTTTCTTTCATCCTCTCCATGGAAGCAATGAAGCACCATCTCCGGTGAGCTTTTTCTTTCTTCTTCTCTTCGTTCTCTGTCTTTTCTCTCCCCTATTTTGTTTTCTCTCTCCTCTCCCTCTCTGGTTCGTTTCTCCCTCTCTTTGTCTCTGTCTCTCTCTCTCTCTACTTCTGCCTTCACCAGCGGTTTTTCGCCGAGGCTCCCCTTTCCCTTTCTCTCTTTCCTCTTTCTTTCTCTCGCTCTCTGTTTGGACTACAACTGGGTCTTATGACCTAGTTCATTTATAACTTACCTGATTGAAGCACCCAAATGAACCAGTTCAGTGAACCTAGATTGATCTGAACTAGTCCAGACTAACTCAGACAGATCCGAACTGACCCAGTCTTAAATCGAACCGGTCTGCTGTGAACCAGACCGGTCTGAACCGTTTGGCCACTTTTAATCTTTCGATTTCTGACCTAAAGCATACTTTTCTGACCTCGCTTAGACCCCTTCACACCATTTTAATTAAATCTCTGTTATTTTATGATATTAAAAATGTGTTTATATTGATTTATTTCAAAATAATTTAGTGATTATATATTTTTTTGGATTTCAGGTCATTAATTGTTTAGTTCATTCTTCCTCTTCACGTAAGTGGACTTACATGATGGTGTGACTCCCATTGTTATAAATGTATATGCTTGGTGTAAGTGAATTTGCATCGTAATATGGCCCATGTGTGATAAAAGTATATGATTGGTATAAGTGAATTTATATTATAATGTGACTCACGTGTAATAATTGTAATATGTGTTATTCTCAGCATGTTATGTTCATATATATATTTGTGTAAATTGACTTATATAATGATGAGACTCTGATATTATAATTGTATAATATATTTATATTTATTATCTGTTAAACCGTTTTTCAATAATGATTATATTTCGTTAACACTTTGGTAATTGTTTATTGTTCAGTTATTAATTTGATTATCATTAGATAAATATTTGGGTATGACTGATTTTACATTAGTATGTTATCATGTTTGATTCGGTTACATGTATCAGTATGCATTATATGATTAATTATTATCATACGTTGGATTCAGCAAGTTATGAAGTTAATTCAATCAATTGGTAATTAAGTAAGGTATGAACTTAAGGACGACCCTTAGTTAACAAGAAATTAGGATTGTTCAGGTTTATTCTGTTATACGAATGAGGTGTCATGTGTTCATGCTTTCGTCACAAATAGGGTGTCATCTGTTCCGTCGCCCGATGAGTGCCATCTGTTTCATCGCCCAATTTATCATGATGTGTTTCAGTTAACGTGTGATAAGTTCTAATTAGATTGTTAACTAGGGGATATGCCAAGACAAGATATGATTAAGATTGTTATATGATTCTATTTGAGACACGTGTTATATGCATGCTATGTTAAGCCATGTCATGATCAAGTACGTTACTTTATTTCATTTATGATATACATCAAGTTTAGTTATGTTATGTCATGATTGCATTTATGACATGTGGATGCATGTTATTATGTGAGTTTGCTTACTGAGTATTTTAAAATACTCATTCCCCCATAGTTGTTTATGATGCAGGTGGTGATGATGAACAACATGAGTGGGAGACTGCCATAACCAGTTAGATAAGAGGAATTTATGTTTTGAGTTTATGATTTGATTTAAAACTTAGCAAAATATTTTTTGTTAAACTTGGTTATTTACGTAGTTTATTTTACATTATGATTTTCTACTAATTATGATGAGTGAAAGCTTCATGAATTATGGATTTCAAGTTTTGACTTTATTCAATTTGTTGAGGTTTTATTAATTATACATTTAATACACTTTATCGCTTCCGCTATTTAAGGATTAAGATTCTGATCATGGATAAGTTTAATGCTTCCATTATTTAAGGTCAAGGTTTTTCTATCATGGGTAAATTAAGAATTTTAATTTGGGAACTTTCTCAAAATTAGGGTTTGTTTTGAATTGGGGATTTCAAAAATTGTGAAATTACACGTATGTTTAACCCTCGGGGATCGAGGCGTTACAGATAGAGATAGAGATCGGGTTAGAGACTAAAAGAGAGAGAGAGAGAGAGAGAGAGAGAGAGACTTTAGGTTTGAGGGTTGAGAGACAGAGAGATGATGAGAGGAATGTTAGGGTTGTGAGAAACTACAGTAATATATAGATGATATTTTGGTAATTAAAATGAAATCTTGTGATTACTGTCATGTTTACATCTCTAAAAAAAGCAAAAACATTTTATAACAGTTTAAAAAATAGCTGTCATAGTATATTAGCATTTGATGACAGTGTTTGTAAACACTGTCATATTACTCCAAAAAGTAAATCTCTCCGTCAAGAGTCCTTTTTCTATGACAAGTTTAACAAACTTGTCATTAAAAAATTTTATGGCTGTCATTGTAGCTGACGTTTATAGTAGTGTTGTGGCTTTTCTTCACCTCCTCAGGTCACCCAAGGGAGTATATTTAGCTTTTACCAAATTTTTCTCGAAGAAGATAAGGATGGAGAGAGATGACATGGCTCAACTAGGATGCCTCTACAAGCACTACGACACCTTCTCCTCCAGATCTAGACTCCATACCACCCTCACCGAGACAGACCTTACATCTCCTTCTGAGAATGAGGGTGACATTGTCTCGCAGGATCATAGGGAAGATGTACTTGATGCTGTTACACGCCATTATGTTGGCACGGTTCATCCTGAGGTGGTTCCTAGTGTCCCAGCATCCCATGACGAGATTGCCATTGATGGTGGGGGTGAATTTTGATTTGGGTGGGTCATTGTGCTATAGGAGTGGAATGTTCTAGTAGAAGCCATAGTGTTGGTGGGGCTGACCTGGCCCTCGGGGGTCTCCTTGATTTTGGTGGAGGTACTAGAGGGTGTCCATGGGCAGTTGTACTCTTATTTGTGATCTTAGAAACTTTGGGGAGTCTGTAGGAAAAACTACCTTTAATGAGAGTACCATCCCCTCAGGGAGTAAAGAACTCCCTGAGGTGATCAATTTTTATAGTAGTGACGACAATGACGACATGAGCCATGAGTTACTCATTGGGATGAGGGTTGACATGGAGACTTTTTTTTGGAGAGGAACTGGGAGTGATTCATAGTTGATGAGGCATTAAGGTTATTAGATTTGGGGGACTAAGATCTCTATTCCATTAGTGTTGCTGCTTTCACATAGGGTTATCTCTAGATTCTTTTTTTTTCTTTAGTTTAATTTGTCTTTAGTAAGGTTTACTGACTGATCTTTACCTCAGGTATCTATGGTATGTGCTCTGTTGGAGCATCATGAGGCTCAACTCAAGGCTGACCTTGATGCTGCCTTTGTATCGACCAAGCGAGCTAAGGAAGATAGGTCCTTTGTCATCAAAGAAAATGAGTTGCTCAAGTCTCAGATGAGATCGCCCGTTTGGAGGCAGAGTTGGAGGTGGTCTGCCGCAAGCATGCATAAGAGTTAGGGGCTGCACGATGCTTGTATATTGAGGCCACCGTGCGATTTACTGGGGACTTAGAGGCCAAGCAATGTCTACATGCCCAGATGGCTTAGGAGCTCAATGATTGTCACATTATGCGTGATGCATATAGTAAAGACACGAGTTCTTCCCTGGCTGAGGTTGAGGCCCTTCGCTCACAGGTTCAGGAGAAAGATATTAATCTTAAGAAAGCTACTATTGAGGTCAAAGCGCAGCAAGTGGAATGACTAAGCTCAAGAACACTATCCAGAACCTGCAGGGTGAGATCCTCCTTGTTAGGCATGCACTTATAGAGGCCAGGGCTAAACAAGCCTTGGCAGAAGATAACCTAGCCAAGGTAAAAGATATTTTAGCCAAGGCCAAATATGATATTAAAGGGTCAAAAGAGGAGCTTGCTCAGGTGAAGGTTGAGTTATCATGGGTTAAATCTGCTCAAAGGCGTGCTGAGGCAGTTGAACAAATCTGACTTTATTTTGATTGACTAGGGTTGCTGATGTATTTGAAGAATTTTGTGCCGGCGTAGCCACGACGAGGTGATTGGTTTTGGAGCATTACCCTTCTTTAGATCTCAGCTTCCTCTCGATCGTGTCTATCATCTCTCCTCATCATCCTCCCCGACTTGATCTTTAGTGAACACTTGTTTTTTTTGTAATATGTAATGGTAATGGAACATATGAGAATATATAAATGGAACATATGATGCTTGCCAGCTTTTATGAGTATCAATTGTAATTTTGTTTCTTTATGCATTGATTTTGCACTTTATTTATTAGGGTCATAGTAATGACCCTCCTTGCCCCCTTAGCATGGACCGTTGTTATAGCCGGTTCAGGCTAAAGTGTGTTGATAAGTCACGGGGTTAGGTGTGACGGCTTCTTAGGTTCACTTCGGCCTTGTAGAGCCCAATGATATTGGTAATGACCGTGGGGTACGATTTATTGGCCCTCGGGTTCACTTCCACTTTGAGGAGCCCGAGGGTCTTAGTTGTCTTGACTGTGAGGTTTGGCCTAAGTGTATAAGAATTATCATGACCGTGGGGTACGGTTAATTGGCCCTCGTGTTTGCTTCTATTTTGAAGTGTTCGAGGGTCTTAGTAGCCTTGACCATAGGGTTCGGCCTATGTGTTTAAGACTTATCATGACCATGGGGTACGGCTTATTATCCCTCTGGTTTACTTCTATTTTGAAGAGCCTGAGGGTCTTAGTTTCCTTGACTGTGGGGTTCGGCCTAAGTGTTGGAGAATTATCATAGATACTAAAAAGATGGTCATACTTAGGGTCTTTTCATTCCTATTTTATCCATACATTCATGCCTTTAAACTCATACATCTACTTAAGGGTAATACGCATTCAAGTGTTCTGCGTTCCATGGGTGTTTAAGTATATTCCCAGCGATCTTCTAACTCGTAGGTTCCTGGCCCAAATGCTCGAACAACCTTATAAGGTCCCTCTCAGTAGGGGCCAAAGGGTCACTTGACACGATCATGCCCAAACTCTGCTTTTCGTAGTACGAGGTCATTTACTTAAACGACCTTACCTTCACTCATGAGTTTTAATAGCGGGCCACCCTCTACTTATATGCTAATGTCCTTAATTGAGCTTGTTCCCGATGCTCTTCGATTAGGTCGAGTTGGACTCTGGAGGCTTTTTCATTCACCTCCTCATCATATGAGCACTACCTTTTCGTGGGTAGCCCAATTTCTACGGAAACCACTGCTTCCATCCCAAAGGCAAGAGAGAAAGGGGTCTCTCTCGTTGACCCTCGAGCTGTGGTTCAGTAAGACCATAGGGCCTCGATAAGTTCTTTGGGCCTTGCTCATTTCAAGTCTTGTAGCCTCACCTTCAGGGTGTGCTTGATAATATTATTGATGGCTTCCACTTGTCCATTAGCCTGAGGATGGGCCAGGGAAGACTTGATGTGCTTGATGCCAAATCCATCACAAAATTCCTTAAAATTTGCATTATCAAACTGTTTCTCATTATCCATCACGATAGTATGAGGAATGCCAAATCTGCATAAAATATTTTTCCACATAAAAGTGGTTGTCTTTTGTTATGTAATTGTTGCTAACGGCTCATCCTCAGCCCACTTGGTGAAATAGTCAACAAGTACGATGGAGAATTTCATTTGCCCTTTGCCCATTGGGGGGGCCTATAAGGTCGATCCCCCATTGTGAAAAAGGCCACGAACTGATCAGGGACGTAAGCTCCTGTGGGGACTGCTGAAGGTAAGGGGTGAATTTTCGGCAGTGATCACATCTTCTAGCAAATTCCTTTGCATCTCTTTTCATAATGGGTCTGTAATAGCCGTGCCTTATTAGTTTGTGTGCCAAAGCTTTCCCTCCTAGATGGTTTTCGCATGTGCCATCATGCACCTTTTTCATGACATAATCAGCCTACGTCTTTCTCAAGCACCTTAGGTATGGTAGTTAAAAACCCCCTCAGTATAGGATTCCCTCTAGTAAGGTATATCGGGCTGAGGCATATCGAACTCGTCTTGCTTTATTTTTATCTTCTGGGAAATCCCCGTGACTAAGATAGTGAATGATGGGATTTCATCCACTCGACCTGGGTGAGGTCCAGTTCTATAGACTCCAACACCTCAATGTTTGGGTGGGCGAGGTATTCCATCGGGATAGTCATGTCTAGCTCATGCACGAATGCTGAGGCTAGCCTTGTCAGGGAATCTGCATTACTGTTCTGGGACCTCGGGATGTGGTTGATTTTGATGGCTGCCAAGTCTTAAGAGGAAGGTCTTGACCTGAGTAAGGTATTGTTCCATGCGTTCCTCTTTGGCTTGGAAGTCCCCCTTCATTTGTCCCACTACAAGTTGCGAGTCGTTGTATATTATAAGATTCTTCACCCTCAAGGCCACAGCCAACCTTAGGCTTGCTAGCACCGCCTCATACTTTGCTTCATTATTTGTGGCTGAAAACCCAAACTTGAGGGCATACTCGAGCTTGATCCAGTCAGGAGTGATGAGGACAAGACTCACTCCGCTATCAGCTGTGTTGTTGGATCCATCGACGTAAAGTTCACATTGCATTTCTTCATCTTGGACCAAGGTCGGGGCTAACTCCTTGAAGAAATCAGCGACGACTTGACCTTTAGTTACAGTCTTTGGTTCAAACTTTATTTCGAACTCTGATAACTTAATAGCCCACTTAGCTATCCTTCTAGACATTTCGGTTTTCCTCAACACCTGCTTCAACGGATACTCAGTCTTGATGGTGATTGGGTGTGCCTGAAAATAGGGTCTCAGTCTTCGGGCAGGGGTAACAAGCGCATAAGCTAGTTTTTCCAAGTCTGGTTATCGTGACTCAGCGTCGGTGAGAGCTTTGTTGGTGTAATACACAAGCCTCTGAATGTTCCCTTCTTCCCTGACTAAGGCTGAACTAACTGCCACTGGAGTGGTAGCTAGGTACATGAAGAGAACTCCCCTGGGAATAGGGGTGACAAACGAGTCAGCCCGGCCGGTTCGAGGGTCGAGCCAGGGCTTTTTAAGCCGGTTCACGGGCTGACCCATGAGAAATATAGGTTAGGCTACATTGGCCCGTGAGATCACAGGTCTGGCCTAGAACGTGTCGGGCCAGTCTGACTAACGGGGCCTTGCCGGTTAATTTGAACCGGACAAGCCCATGAACAGTGCTATCATTAAATGTTAAAATTTTTAAAATTTATATATGGGGAGATTTGAACCTTGGTGGGAAAAAATGAAATGTATATGAATACCACTAAGCTAAATAGAAGTCACGTTGTGAATCTTAGATAATTTTTTTATTACTTTACAATCTCAATATAAAAATTTGTCATAATTATTAAAATAATTATAAAAATTAATAATAACAATAGAAACTCTAACTCTCTATGTATCATAAAATTATTATTTTATTTATTAAATTTAAGAGTTGCATCACTATAAATTAGGCACATCCCAACTAGGTTGATACCTACTTATTTATCAATCACTTACAACAATCTCAAAATTTTATGTAAATTAACTCAACATATATTAAATAATCAACGAGTAATCGATACTCGTTGTTGTCTTCTTTTGGTGACATCAGTCCAATCTTTAACATAAATGAAGGCTTCCACAATGTCAGGAGCTAATCTACCTCTTTTTTCTTCAATTACACGTCCACATGCACTAAAAGTAGACTCCAATGCAACTGTAGAGACTAGATGGGTTAGTAGATCATGCACTATAATAGAAAGAATAGGATAACTCATTGATTTGCTTTCCACCATTGTAAAATATCTAACTCATAATTTTCTTTAATTCAATATTTATGTTTCAAAAAATTTATAAAGTTCTCATCTATGAGGAGTATAAATAATATTCTTCATTTTAGATTCCATTCTTTGTTGAAAAATATCCATAGATATACCTAATTGTGCGGATGAACTACTATCATCAATAACATTACTATCATGATTTTTATATTTTGATTCATATAGGGAATAAAATGAATTTAATTGTGGTGTTAGATCTTTAATATATGCAACAAGAAGGACTCCTAGATTCTCATAAATTATTTTAATAAAATTTTTAACTCTAACTAATTTTATTCTAGGGTCCATAGCAGTAGCGAAACAACAAATAATAGAAATATTAAGCCAATATTTTTTTAAATTTTTCTTCCATTTTGTCAACGATAGGTAAAAATGAATCATATGTCTTATAACGTGCAAACATACTAGTAATTTCTAAAAATTGTCTAAGAACAAGATGTGAAGTTGCATAGTAAACACCAGAGCAAATATTAGTAGAAACATAAAAAGGTTTCAAAAACTCAAGAAAATAATTAGTTATTTCATAACTACTAGTATTTACTAAAGTTTTATCTTGTTTTTCATTTACATAATTACAAATTACACTCCAATAATGTTTTGTTGTCGTTAACATTAAATATGTAGAGTTTCACCTATTTTCTACATCCGTCAGTAGTTTTCTTGGTTTTAAACCATAATCTTTGCAAGACTTTAAATATTCTTGTTGTTTAGTATTTGAGGTTATAATATACGAAATATGAGTTTGTATTTCTTGCAAATATGGTGATATTTGTTCCATTCCAACTTTAACAACTAAATTAAGTATATGACAAACACATTGCATGTGTAATAAAGAATTTTGACTAATATTGATCATAAAATTATCTCTGAATAATTTAATAGCACTATCATTTGCACTAGCATTATCAAGAGTGATACTGAAAATTCTATTAGAAATACTATATTCATGCAATATAGTCATAATATATTGAAAAATTACATTACCTGTGTGAGGGTAATCACATCGTCAAAAACCTAATATTCTTTTATATAACTCCCATTTATGATCAATAAAATACTATATTCATGCAATATAGTCATAATATACAATCTCAATATTTTTTGTCTATAAATAATCGTACCATCATATAATTTCTTCATTCACATTTTTACTCAATTCTTTCTAACTTTCTCTCTTTAAATCTCTATTCTCCATAACCATTTTTATATATGGATAGTGAATGCAGTTCAACGATCACAAATACCAAAACCTCAAAAAGGCAAAGCTCAATTATATAGGATCATTTCTTTGAGGTAGATCCTATGGAAGTGGAGGAGAAAGTTGGAATTATTGTCATCAAGTGTAACTATTGCGAGCAAACATTCCATCTAAAGATTGGAGAAGGAACATGCCATTTGAAGAGACATTATAATTTTTATCATGTAAGTGAAAGGGAAATTTGAATATTGAGATCGTATTTTTTTACTTTTATGTCTTGTTGATTGGTGTTAGGGTATGCCCTTATACTTTTGGTGTAATTTTCGTTGATTGAATGAAATATCTAATTAAACAACAAATATTATTTATTTAATTAATTAAATACATTTATCTCAAAAATATATTTAATAAAGCATTGGGGAAAATGTGTTGAGAGACAATAAAAATATAATACAAATCATATTTACACAAAAATAGTCTTGGTCTAGTGGTAAGGTGTCCCATTAATAAGAAAGAAGTCGGGTTCAATCTTCAATATATACAAAATGAATGATCTTTTGAGATAAAAAGAACTTGTCCACGGGCTGGGTCGGTTCAGGCTTGAGGGCTGGACCGGCCAGGCAATATATCCGGGCCAGTTTGGGCCGGGTCATATGACAAAATTGTAAGGCCTGTGAAGTCTCGAGCTTGGCCCGCGATCCTTAACTGGCTTGGTACTGTTCATCCACAGGTCGGGCTGGGCCATGCTTTAACGAGCCAGTTCAACCAATTTCACAGGCCGAACTGATCCACTTGCCACCTCTACCTGGGATAGGCTTGCTCAACAAAGGTGGCTTCCTTAAATACTCCTTCAGCTGCTCAAAGACCTTGCTATATTCATCTGTCCATTAAAAATCTTTTCCCCTTTTTAGTGCTTGAAAAAAGGGCAGGCACTTGTCTGTAGCTTAGGACACGAACCGATTTAGGGCAGCTACTCGTCCATCCAACTTATGCACTTCTTTTACATTTCAGGGTGGTTGCATCTCCACAAGGGCTTGGATCTTATTCGAGTTTGCTTTAATCCCCATTTGGTTTAATATGAACCCAAGAAATTCCATGCTCCTACTCCGAAAACACACTTGGTTGGGTTAAGCCTCATGTTGTATTCCCTTAGAGTTGAAAAGGTTTCAGCTAAGTCTACCAAGAATAAGGTAATAATGGCGCTCTTGACATGCATGTCATCAATGTATACTTCCATGTTCTTCCTTATTTTCTTTGCGAACATCTTGTTGCAAGGTACTGATATGTGGCCCCAGTGTTCTTTAACCCAAAGGTCACAGCTCTATATTAATACAAACCCTTTTTGATGGTGAATGCAGTCTTTTCTTCATCCGAGTCATACATTCTTATCTGATTGTATCTCGAGTATGCATCAATGAAACATAAAACCTCATACCCCGGTGCAGCATCCACCAGCTGGTCTATCCTTGGAAGTGGGAAGCTATCCTTGGGGTAGACCTTGTTGAGGTCGGTGAATTCAACACACATTCTACACTTCCCATTAGGTTTTTTCACCATCACTACATTTGTTAGCCACTAGGGGTAGTGGACCTCTCGATAAGTTGGGCCTCCAAGAGCTTGTCCACTTCTTTGTTCATGGCCTTGGTCATTGCTTTGTCCAACCGTCACCTTTATTACCAAACTGGTTTAGCCTCAAGGTTCACCTGTAGTCTGTGTACTATGACTTTTAGGTCTATCCCCAGCATGTCGTCATGTGTCCAGGAGAAGATATCCATATTAGATCAGAGGAATGTAATTAGCTCAACTTCTGATTCACCGATGAGGTTGCTCCCAATCTTAGTTAGATCCCTTATAACCAGCACAAATTTCTTAACCTCCTCTACTGGTTTCGCGCAATCCCTGCCTTCCTCTTAGTCATCTGGTGTCGTTTACAATGGGGTGTTTTGTGGGGTGACATTTTCTCTTTCTTCTATCATGTCCTCTGGATCTTGGAGCAATAAAATGTGTGCTTATCTCCTACCTAACGACATGGCATAATACTCTCTAGAGGACCTTTTCCCCCTCTGATAGTTCCCACACCATGTGGAATGGGGAACTTCATGACTTGGTGGTAGGATGATAGGACTGCTCTAGCCATGTGTATAGTCACCCCATGATCCCGTTGTAAGCTTGGGTGTCGTGGACCATCAAGAACTTTGTCATCAGCGTGACCTGCTGTGGGTACTCTCCCATGGTGAATAGAAGTTCGATGCTACCATGGGGGAATATGATTTCTCCTCCAAAGCCTACTAGGCTTGTGGCCTAGGGAATGCAGTCATTAGGGTCAAGTCCCATTTGCATCAGTGCTTCCATCACTAGTATGTCAGTAGAGCTACCCTTGTCGATAAGTAATCGATGGACTCGAACGTTTGCAATGGTGGTGGACACCTACTATGACTTGATCTCTAAAGGTAAACTCTTATTGTGCAAGTATGAAGTAATAAGTGTTGGTAACCTGTGGCTCTCTATGAAGGTAGTGAGAGGTTATATGAGCTGCATTGAAATAGGCATCAGGTTCCCTCCTTTCTTGTCGGGCTAAGTTCCTCCGACTCCGTTTCAAGTTGCCTTTATGCAATCCTGCCCATATGGTTCTTACTTCTCTAGTGGTTGTTTCTGAGGGTCTTGTTTTCTTGTCAGCCCTCTGCGGCGGCAGTGGACCGTGGTCTCATCATCTGGTAGCCACATACTCCTTGAGATACCCTCTCTGGACCAAGTTTTTAAGTTCCTGTTTGAGGTCATGCCATTCAGCTGTGCGATGCCCGTGGTCTTTGTGAAACAAGAAATATCCATTCTTTTGAAACAAGCAATATCTATTCTTGTTTCGGTGCTCTGGGATTCCTTTCAATTTTTCTGACCATCTCAACAACTCTATATCTCCTATTTCCATGACTATCTATTCCTGGGGTGTTGTTAATGGAGTTAGGTTAACAAATCGGTCTACACGTAAAGACTTTGATTTACCTGGTTCAAGCGGTCTTGTTTCCTCACGGGGTCTTTTCTTCCCTATTTGCTGGTTAGGTTCCTTCTTTTCTTCCCTTGTCTTGTCCTTGGTTCGATCCCCATCGCAAGCTTAGAAGCTCAACAGATCATGTACTTCTGGGCGCAGGTAAGAAGCTCAACAAAACTTGTAGGTGTTTTCTTTGCCAAGGACCATAATAACCTCTTGTCACTTTGCCCGGCCATCATTTCCGTGAGGGCTATGACATCGCTGTATCCATCCATTTTCAGAGCCTCCACATTAAACCTGACAACATAGTCGCGTAGGTTCTCATATCTATGTTGCCTGACAGTGAGGAGATGAATGGTAGGCTTCCTCTGGTCTCTACCCCCCAGGAATTGATGGATGAACATCTTACTGAGTTCACCAAATGATGAGATAGGTCCTGGCTTTAGCTGTCGATACCAAGAGCGAGCTAAGGATGTAAGTGTAAGAGGGAACGCTTTACACATAATAGCCACTAGGTACCTTGGAGCTCCATCAAAGTCCTGAAAGTCTCCAAGTTCTCAGTAGGGTCCCTAGTGCCGTCGTAAGGTGTGATGGATGACATCTCAGACCATGGGGGAATCTCAGCATGCACGATCTTCTCTGTGAATGGAGGTTCCACATACTGAAGTAGGGCCTCTGCTGAGTATGGGACATTCATAGCTCGAACTTGCCTCATGTAATCTATTTACTCTCGGAGCTAGATTATCTCTGCCCCTAGCCCTAGATCGCTTTTCGTTGTGTCTTCAACTTTGGTCTGCACCTTCCTTTTTCATTGATCATCGTTCGTAGATCCTCAGGGGTTTTAAGATGCACACCCCAAGGTTGTCCAGTACTAGTCCCGGCATTCTGGTCCTGTTGTTCCACCTCCTCTTCTACGTCCTCTTCTCGGTTGGGGGTCCCAACATGATGGGCTCGATGCTGATGGTTAAGGGCTAGGGTAAGGGCTTAGACCTACCTCTAAAATTCTACAATTTCCTTTCGTTTGGTTGGGTGGTTTCTTCGGGCGTTGACCCTTCGATTTGGTTGTGGTATTAGGGCTGGCACTTCATCAGGAATTGGGGGCTCCCTTGAATGCACAGAAGGGGTGGGCCCTAGGTTAGATCTTGTTGTCCAATTGGATCTTTGACTCATTCTCTTAACTCTTCAGTTGGAAACTACGAGGCAAAGTATGCTTGCCCTTTCGTCCCCACAGACGGCGCCAATTATTGACTGTTAAATCTTGAGGATGAGATCAAGCCAACAATGTTTGTGCTTCACTTCTCTCTCCATACTTGCAATGTGGGAAGGTAAAGTAGGAGACCAAGGAAGAAGGGGGTGGTCTCATTTTTATCCTTCTAAAGATTAAGTCAGAAAGGGATGAAAGAGAGCAAAGTAGAGAAGTAGTTGGAATTTGTTGCATACCTTTGGAAGTGCATTTACTAGGGTATTTATAGTGGGAAGCAGGCCTTGAGGCTGGGTTAGTCTCCGCATAGTAGCAGTACTCTTCTCCAATGGGGTACCTCCTCGGACCAACCCCTAATTTCAGGCTTCTCTAATTAGCTTGGTGGGGTATGGGGTATCAGGTGACGACCTCGAGTGTCAGGACAACATGTCCTTATATCCCACAATGTTCTTCCTAGGCCTCTATTGGACCGACCGTAATAAATGTTCATGATGGCACCCTACTTAGCGCAGGCTGACTGACTCTCTAGGTAGTGGGCTTCATGCTTTGACTCATACCACATCTATGATTGGTCTAGATGTATTAAATGTATATGATGACACCATGTAAGCTGCTACCTCAGCCCATGTGCCCTATTTGAATTGAGGCGGGAGATTTCTCACCCGTGAGTTCCTCTTCAAGTACAACCTCTCTCTCTATTGGGACAATCAAAATATAAGTTAATTTACATGAACACAATCTATGACCCTCGGGTGGCCTCGGGGTCCCCTTAAGGTGGCCTCAGAGTTGTCCTCGAGGGGTTGGCCTCGGGGTGCCCACGAGGGGTGTTTTGGGGCTGCCCCCGAGGGATTTCCTTGGGTGCCCCTGATGGGTGTCCTCGTGGTGCCCCCGAGGGGTAGCCTCGGGTTCAGGGTACTCGAGATGTCCGGTCTTAAGACTGTTTCAATATGTTCTCGGATCCTAAAAAAAATTATTTGAGAACCTAGAACTCTCGGGGTAACCTCTAACGTGTCCTTAAAGGTCATTTTTCAGATATCCAAAAAATGGGTATAATAGGTCTGATGGTGAATATTCCCATTGCTGTTTTTTATGTTGGAAAGTAAGATGATGCAAGAAATTGCATTGACACAAGATTAAGCCATTGCTGGTTGTTAATGATGCATCACACGATATTTTACTTGATTTAGTGTCTCATGCATTAGGTGTAGATCCTAGTAATTTGTGTTTGATGGTGAATATTGAATATGGAAGATTAGCTTCTAATTTTGTAGAGATTAGTGTAGATTCTGACGTTGATTGATATCTTACTTTGATGAATAATGGGAATGGGAGAAATTTTGTTAATTATTACATCCCCCATTGGCAATAGGACACCTGATGTTATTGTTAGTAGTGGAATTTTATCATCATAAGAGGTTGGGTCTTCATCTCAAATAGTTGTTCATGATAACCCTTCTGAACTTTTATTTCTAGATGCTATTAAGTTACCTGTTGGCTTTGATATACAAGAGAAGTCATTTTTCAGCTCAAAATATGAGTGAGAAAGGCGCTGCACTTGATAGCTTTGAAGCACACTTTTCAGTTTATGACGAGCAAGTCTAATCATGGAATGTATATAGTTCGGTGTATTGTCAAGACTTGCCAGTGGTTTGTATGTGCTTAATGTTATAGAGGTGGTTAAATTTGGTGTGTTATAAAGTATGTAAATGAGCAAACTTGTTCACTTGACATTGTTCAAAATGATCACCGTCAAGCTATTTCAACATTGTTAGTGAGTGTATAAAGGATAAGTATATTGTGGAGTTGGTGATCACATATAACCTAAGGACATTATTTATCATATGCATGTGAGGCACAACATTAATATAAGTTACTA
Source organism: Datisca glomerata (assembly GCA_003255025.1). Lineage (NCBI taxonomy): Eukaryota > Viridiplantae > Streptophyta > Magnoliopsida > Cucurbitales > Datiscaceae > Datisca > Datisca glomerata. The sequence goes on along the minus strand of QANY01011430.1, from coordinate 36,568 downwards.
TTAAGCTTGAAGGGCCAAGAATGGAGCTCTTGATATGATTCGTGGATCTTTGGATGAGTCTTATGTGTTATTACATTTCTATTACTATCACTTGCAGAAGAATAATCCTAGTATGGCAACTTGGAAATTACTCTATGTATATAAATATTTACTATTATTATTCACTATATCATTAAAAATCAATTTATGTATTTAATAAATATTTTTATATGTTTTAGGTATTGTCACACATTTTCATACTGATCGTGATGGTGGCTAAAAGTATATTTTCATGGTTTGGGGCCTTCTTTAAGTGGTAGTATTATATCCTCTTCCTCTTGTTGCTCTTTGGATAGGACAATTCCATGTTTGGTCGGTAGTTGACCTTTCTTGGAATTCTCCATAGAGAATCTCTCCATCACTTTATCAATAAACGATGCCTGAGAAAGAGCCAAGAGCTTGTTCTTTCTATCCCTTAGGCTTTGGATGCCCATAACATAGCTAGCCTCTTCCAAATCTTTCATTTGGAATTTCTTAGTTAACCACTTCTTTACGCTTGACAGAGTTTCTACATCACTCCCAATGAGTAGAATATCATCAACATAAAGAACTAAGAAAACTACTATCTTATCTTCGATATATTTATAAACATAGGCTTCATCAACATTTTGCTTGAAGCCATAAGATTTTATAATCTCATCTAAGGTAAGATTCCAAGATCTAGATGCTTACTTTAATCCATAAATGGATTTAAGCAACTTGCATACTTTTTTTATCTTCACCATTTTGTACGAACCCTTCTGGTTGCATCATATAGATGCTTTCTTCAAAAGAGTCATTCAGAAAAGCTATCTTGACATCCATTTGCCATATCTCATAGTCAAAACTAGAGACTATGGAAAAAATGGTGCGAATGGATTTTAGAATGGCCACAAGGGAGAGTGTCTCTTAATAATCGACTCCTTCCCTTTGTGTATAGCCATTGGCTATTAACCGTGCCTTGAAAGTCTCTACTTTTCCATCTGCAAACTCTTTTCTTCTTGAAGATCCATTTACATCCAATGGGCCTGACATCTTCAGGTGGATCTACAAGTTCAAACAGAATTGGAATATATAGATTCTATTTTCGAGTTCATGGCTTCTTACCATTTCTCCTTTTCAGGATCATCCATTACTTCTTCATAAGATAATGGATCGTCCTTATCAGTGTCTGACACTAGGACATGTGCCTCTAGTTGGTAGCGAACTGGTTGTCTTACAATCATCCCATTACGATGTTGCACCAAGGTTTCCTTTGCAGGAACTATGGATTATCTGGTTTATCGTTTATCAGTAGAAATTGAAAGTGGTCTGATCTCATCAGTCGCTAATTCTTTGAGAATTATTTTGCTTCGAGGATTGTATTTTTTCATATAGTCGTGTTTAAGGAAGGTGACATTTGTCGATACAAACAGCTTTTGATCCTTGTGACTATAAAAGTACCCACTTCTAGTCTCTAGAGCATAGCCAACGAATATGCATACTTCAGACCTTAAGTCTAACTTTCCAATCTTAGATCTAAGAACGTGAACTTGACATCCCCATATACAAAAATGACGCAAAATGGGATTTGGAGCCATTGCATAACTCAAAATGTGTCTTGCTTACAGACTTAGAAGGCGCTTCACTCTAAATGTATGTTGCCGTATAAAATGCATATCCCCAAAATGTAAATGGTAGTGATGAATGGCTTAACATCAACTTAATTAGATCTAATAAGCTCCAGTTTCTCCTTTCTGATACACCATTTTGCTGTGGTGTTCCAGATGCTGTGAGTTGGGATAAGATTCCATACTACAACAAGTAATTCTTGAATTCTAAATCCAAGTATTCACCACACCTACTCCAACAAGTAATTCTTGAATTCTAAATCCAAGTATTCACCACACCGATCTGATAGAAGGAATTTTAATGATTTACCTAATTACTTTTCAGCTTCAACTTTGAAGTCTTTAAACTTTCCAAAAGTTTCACACTATCTATGCATTAGGTAAGTATAACCATATCTTGAGTAATCGTCAATAAAAATGACAAAATACTCATTCCCACCTCTAACTTGTACATTGACCGTTCCACAAACATCACTATGCACTAGCTCAAGTGGTTCCTTGGCTCTTTGGCCTTTTTCAGAGAAATGTCTCTTGGTCATTTTACCCTCTAGACATGATTCACAAATAGGAAGAGTTCCAACTTTTAGTTCTCTCAAAGCACCATGATTTGTAAACTTGTTTACCCTATCTAGATTAATATATCCCAACCTAAGATACCAAAGATGTGTGGTATCATCATCATGAAAAACTCTTTGTCATTTGTTACTTTTAGGTTTTGCTACTTTAAATAATTCAGAATTATTTAACGCGCGTTCAATCAGTTTAAGCATGTACAGCCCATTTGATACTTTTGTAAGACAAATATCGAATCAATTCATAGAAATAATAAATTGTTTATTAATAAAAGAAACTTCGAATAACTATTCTTGCAAAAATAAAAGAGAAATCAAATTTCTCAAAAAACTAGGAATATAATAAACATTGTTCAAAACTAAATAATTGTATCCACAAAGTAAACGGATTGTTCCTAATGCTTTAGCTGACATGAGCGCGCCACTGCCAACTCTCAAAATAACCTCACCATCAGCCAGCTCGCTTGACGAATCAAGCATATTCAAAGAAGAATATACATGGTTAGTGTCTCCTGAATCAAGTATCCAGGAAGATAAATAATATTCCACTAATAAAGCTACAATAACAGGTAAATATGATTTACCTTTTGTTTTCAGATCGGAGAGATACTTGCTACAGTTTCTCTTCCAATGACCTTCAACCCCACAGTGGAAACATATTCCCTTGGGTTTGTTGTCGTTCTTGCTCTTCTTGGCATTCGATGATGTCTTGCCTTTCTTTCCTCTTTTGTTCTTACTCTTGTCCTTACCATTATTTTTCTTCCTTTTCTTGTTCTTAACAATATTGGAAGAATGCTTTTGCTCAATAACATTTGCCTCGCCCTCTTTGGTCATTCAGCGGTTGAGTGACTCAAAAGTCTGCAGTTCATTCAACAATTGGGTCATGTTGAATTGTAACTTGTTCATAACATAGTTGGTCGTGAATGTGAAAAAAATTGGTGTGAGCGACTCAAGTATAATACTAACTTGAGTCTGTTCATCAATGATAGCCCCATGTACTTCTATCTCGTGCATTATGTTGATCATGTTCAAAACATGTTCTCGCACACAAGTACCATTTCTCATCTTAGTCATCATATATCTCTCAATGGCCTCATGACGACTTTGATTAGGTTGCTGCCCAAACATCACCTGTAGAGATTTCATAATCTCATAGGCAGTCTCCAAACTTTTATGCTTGGTTCTCAGAACATCATTCATGCTCACAAGCATGTAGCACTTTACCTTGTTGTTTGATATGATCCAAGCATCATATTTGTCTCTAATATTCTTAGGGGGCATTAACAGTGGCTCCTTAGGACATTCCTCAATAAGAACAAACTTCTGGTTCTCACAAATTAGCATTACATTCATACTCGATTTTCAACGTACGAAATTATCACCATTCAATTTCTCAAGAGTGAGTAAAGCAGTAACAAGGCTGCCCATGGTAGACATAATCATGATAATTGAAATTTAAAACATACAACATTCAATATAAATGATAAATATCTAGAATTCAAAAAATAAACGTGATGCATGAATGCAACATATTAAACACACAAATTTAACTAATTCAGAATTATTTAACGTGCATTCAATCGGTTTAAACATATGCAATCCGTTTATAATTTTAGCATGAGAAATATCAAATCCATTCTTAGAAATAATAAACTATTTATTAATAAAAGAAATTTTGAATAATTATTCTTGCAAAAATGAAATAGAAATCAAATTTCTCAAAAACCCTGGAATATAATGAAAATTATTCAAAAATAAATAATTATATTAAAAATTTCAACGGACTGTCCCTAATGCTTTAGCTGATAGGAGCGTACAACTGCAGCCTCTCAAAACTACCTCGTCATTAGCCAGCTCCCTTGACGAATCAAACATTTGTAAAGAAGAACATACATGGTTAGTGACTCCTAAATTGAGTATCCAGGATGACAAATCATATTCTACTAAGAAAGTTTCAAGTATAAGTAAATCATATTTACCTTTCATTTTCAGCTCGGAGAGATACTTGTTACAGTTTCTCTTCCAATGACCTTCAACTCCACAGTGAAAACATTTTCCCTTGGGCTTGTTGTCATTCTTATTCTTCTTGTATTTCGGCGATGTCTTGGCTTTCTTTTCTCTTTTGTTCTTACTCTTATCCTTACCATTGTTCTTCTTCCCTTTCTTGTTCTTAACAATATTGGAAGAATGCTTTTACTCAACAACATTTGCCTCACCCTCTTTGGTCATTCTATGGTTGAGTGACTCAAAAGTGTGCAGTTCATTCAATAATTGAGTCATGTTGAATTGTAACTTGTTCATAACATAGTTGGCCGTAAATACAGAAAAAGCGAGTGTGAGATATTCAAGTATAATGTTAACTTGACTCCGCTCATTAATGGTCACCCAATATACTTCAGCCCCGTGCATTATGTTGATCATGTTCAAAAACATGTTCTCGCGGAGAAGTACCATTTCTCATCTTAGTCGTCATATAGCTCTTAGTGGCCTCATGACGACTTTGATCAGACTATTGCCCAAACATTGCCTGTAGAGATTCCATAATCTCATAGGCAATCTCCATGCTTTCATATGATTCAAGCATGTAGCACTTCTCAAAACATCATTCATGCTCACAAGCATGTAGCGCATTGCCTTGTTGTTCGATATGATTCAAGAGTCATATTTGTCCCTAACATTCTTAGGGGCATTAGGACCGGGATCCTCAGGATATTTCTCAGTAAGAACGAACTTATGATTCTCACAAATCAGCATTAAGTTCATATTTGATTTCTAACGTATGAAATTATCACCCTTCAATTTGTCAAGAGTGAGTAAAGCAGTAACGAGGTTGCCCATGGTAAACATAATAATGATAACTGAAATTTAAAACATACAAGATTCAATATAATTGATAAATATCTAGAATTTGAAAAGTAAACGTGATGCATGAATGTAACATATTAAACACACAAATTTAACAATTACTAGTCACGATAAAATAACTCAACGATTAATGTATACCCTTAGGGTCAGTCAGATTAACTTTAGACTGTCTATGAGACATTCTCATCCTTACAAATTAAAATTTAAAATATCTCATAGTTTCTCTTTTAACCTATAATGTATTGCTTGTTCGGTCAAGTCACAACTATCCACATGAAAGCTTAATTGTGACTTTGTGAGTGTAACCCATCATTTCAAATTCCATGACTTTATTTAGAATATGTCGTCTTAGGGTTGATCAAAACTAAACTATATCACTTCCTTCTATCTTCTTAAGAAGTCCAACCTTAGTATTGGTACAATGCAAAACCTTCCTTAAGGGATGAAAACAAAGTCATCTCGAGGACCTTACTACACCTCACATTGTTGTACTAATTATGGAGACCATAGTTTACATTGACATGTCAATCTTCTCCCACTCACTATTTTAGGATTGTGTGTTTCCATTTTAACTAATCAATTAATTTCAAATTAATCATTGGTTAATTTAATAACCCTATGAATATTTAATAATCAGTTATCCCAATCTCATTTATCTAAGTTCATTTTAACATTCTAAAGTGCCTAAGTCATAAATAGGTGAACTTAGAGTAACTAATTAATTATATTCATCAAACTTTAATAAAACTATTTTACTAAAGTCGGTTATCCTAAAGGTTACTATAGCCCTTAGTGTGGTGTGATTACCAAGTTTTAACAAATTAAAACATAGCAGTTTACATGTAATTAATTTTATAAAACTATTCATATAAACATATTAGGATAATCCTAATAAAGCATGTTTCTACAGATGAGATGCATGATCAAATAAAATTATGTGAGATTTTTATGTATGACATGTGATCGACTAATGCCTGAACATGTTATCAAAGATAACAATTAAATAATTATTTAATAATTAAATGAAATAATAGTGGGACAAGTGACTATTGAGTATTTCTAAATTACAACTCTTGAAATAAAAAAATAATATTACAAAGAAGACTTCAAGAATACATATTTCTCAAATATTCCATTCTAATCCTGATATCCATCTTTATAATCTTCAAACTTTGAACAAAATCATATTTAATTAGGAAAACTATTTTTCTCAATCAAAATTAATTTCTATAATTATCCCTTTAAAAATAGTTGACTATGACTTAGTCTAATTTTCATAAAATTAAAATTGATAGATTTAGGGTTAACATAAAACTCTACAGTGATAATGTTGGTTGGTATCAGGGTTTGTATGAAACTTCTCTATATGTGACAACAGTTGCCACCCACCACCATTGCAACCGACCGTCAGCGTCGATTTTCCAGCAACGTCTCTGGAACAGTAAATTCTGGCGACCTTGCCGGTCAGCTTTAATCGGCGGTGCCAGCATCGAAAATCCAATTTCCGGTGCCGGTGCGGGAATTATAAAAGAACTCCTATTTCTTTTCTTTTTCCTCATTCGTTCATCTCGTGCGTTCTTCGTCTTCTCATGATCAGAATAAATACAATAAATATTCAAAATAAAATTACAAAACTTTCTACGCCCCAAATGGCTTACACAAGACCTAAGAAAAAAATTAAAAGAACAAATCGTAACCCAATAATTATCATATAATTAATATTCCATTATTTTTCATACATTCAAAAAATATAACCATCCATTAATTCATACATATCTCATATTATATGAATAATGAAACAAAACCCACACAACATTTAACATATAAATATATAAATACCACTCTGATATACCACTTGTTGTTGTCGCGGCGCGTGCGCGGTGGAAGCATGTGACTAGAGGCCATTTAAGAATTAAACTTTAAATAAAGATCAAATATTTTAATAAAACAAAACTCGCGCAATGCCACAATAACCAAATACAAACTTTTTATTGAAAACTTTTTTTCAATCAATCAGGATCTATTATATATTTATATATTAAATCAACATACAAGATTAGGAAATCTTATACCTCTTGTAGTCTATATCAAGCGTCCTTGTAAAATTGATTGATCCTCCGTCCCACGAGACCGTTCCAATGATTAGTAGACTCCAAGATCCTCACTAAAATCTTTCAAGTCAATTCTCAACACACTAGGACATGTGTGGGCACGTAGAATATTACAATACATTTTTTCTGTCTCTAGATATACTCAACACATGAGATCTAGAGTTATACTGAGAAGAACTTTAGTGGGACGATTCCTTAAAAGAATGTGATGATTATTCTTTCAGAGTTTTTATTAGTTATTAATCACAGATAAAAATCACTCCGACTCCAACTATGTTCACGATTCGATGTTTTTATGAACTGATGAACTAATTCATCAACTGAGGCCATTAGAATAATATCTGTATATTTTCTAGATAATGGCGTATCAGATTTTTTTAGAGATAAACTGAAATAATATTTAATAGTAAAATTACCAATTGCAATGGGATCCACTATAACTATGCACAACTACAGTGTCACGTGGCACTACAGTAGTCCATGTCAATCTCTATTACCCAATCAGTGATTGACATGAATTACTATGGATTAAATATTGATTTTAGTAAGATAAATATCTAGATATCATTTAATTCAAAATTAATATATCTGATTATATTTATCAACTAATTTATCTGTTATTTCATAAATAATAGATTTAGTTGATTCAAATTATTATCTAATAATAATTTAATTCTCTAACAAGTTAGATATTCTGTCTCGCTTATCAATAATTGAAAAATAATCGATAATTATATATAATTCAATTAATTAATTAATCACACATAATTATCTCATAATTATGTACTTACCTCAGAATAAAATTTTTTTTTGCAAGACAGTCATTTTTTCATGTCCTGAAATATTCACACTCTAGACTGCGTAATACATAGGTGACTTAGGGATCATGAACCTATAATCTTAAGCTCCAATAAACTAGATTATTAATTAAATTATTTAATTAAATAATCTTATTTATTAATTCTATTATTACTCTACTATAAATATGAAATTGAACTCTCAGTGATTATAAAATGTATTTATAGAGTATTCTCATGTTGTCCACTAATATAATCATTTCATGTAGTCCTGTCCTCCAATTATTAACTCGTAAATGAGAGCTGGTCAAAATTACCATTTTACTCCTTTAAATACCTCTTGATCATTAAATATCATTAATCCACCAGTGAATGGATAATATATAATTTTATTAAAAATTTGAGCTCAATAACTATTCAGTTATAAAATTAACACTTAAGAGAATCGATATACGGTCCGTTAGGAAAGCTTTGGATTCCAAATCTTGCAAGATCATGTTCCCAGCCATCCACATCACTGAATCTCCAAAATAAAAGTCACTAGAATTTTTTACAAACAAACCTTAACGAATGTATCAAAAGATCCAATAAACATGCATAGGAGTTCACAACTACTCAGGATTCAGAATGATCTACATATGATCATCGAATTGATGTGCATTAAATTTTTATGATAAACGGCACGTTGATAAAGATATCAATTCACATCGGTCCAGTCATATATAATCTCATTATATAAAGTACATTCACTAAGATATCTATGCACATCAATGATCCAGATCTAAATCACACGCATTCATAATGCTTAGTGAACCGTACTAGCAACCATTCATTAAAGATTTCATACTTTAATATGTTGTTGATAATTTTATTCATTATATATGGTCTTAATCCTCTCGTACCAATACAAGATCATAGTCTCATTAATGAATATGAAATTTTCAGATATTTATATAAACTATTCAACAATAATTTTAAAAAATAATTATAAGAAAAAAGTAATCCTCAATAAATTTTATATCAAAATGTCAATACATATGCTTTGAGGGCATAACCCCAACAATATCTTCTTTATGTTATGCAAATTTAAACAACATGGTATGAATTTTCCTCATTTTTATATCCATGCTAACCATGGATATGGATTTCTTATTGGGCTTTTTCTAAGCTGCCAATCTTTCTAGCCAATACAGTCATTGCCTCTCTGTTTTGAAACTTTTTGGGTTTCCATATCAACAATCCAAATGAATATGCTTTTGAATTTTCTCCATCCCTTTCATTCGGCACAATCTTTCCCTTTTTAAAAGGTGCCATGAATGGTGCATCAATCTACAATTGTGTCATCATAATTGAAGAAATAGTACGCTGCATTGAAATCAAACATTATTTCAATAAACATATAGAACATACTCATGACACGCTCAAAACAAGAAGAATAAAAAAAACTAAAAGCCAATGTCTATTTACTGACAATATTCATCATTATACTACTTCAAATATAGTTCATTTCTAAATAAATATTAATATTCTCGCAGACTGTTACTGATTATTTATTGGGAGTCATCATAAATATTATGTTGCCTTTATAATTTATCAATTATATGAAACATTAAATATATTTCCCAATAGTAATTGACTATATAATGATAGTAATTATCAATATACACTGTAGATATAACTTTATGTGCTACGTTTCACATAAATATGCTAATCAACAGTCAATTACTATATATTATGAGTTATCATTTATATACTATTGTCTATATAAATTTTATAATACATAAACATTAATATAGTCCCCTACAATAACTGATTCATACTGAGAGTAAATAGAAATATATCACTACAAATATAAATTATGTGCTCAAAATATAAATATGCTAATCAACAGTCAATTACTCAGAGTTGTCATTTATATATTACTACCTATATGATTTATGTATTACATGAAACATTAGTATGGTACAGAACAATCACTCAATATATAACGAGAGTAAACATGCATATTCCACTGCTTATACACATTATGCTATACAAATAGTTACATTTTCAGAGTAAAAAACTTTCATCTGAAGTTCCTTCCAGCCGGGTTGTGCACTGTCCCTCCAATTGCACATTCTTGGGATTCCCTCCCTCGATTATTGTGCTATGTTGTTGTATGCATCAATGAGTGTTGGGATGACTATATAAGCTGAAACTATCAAGGCTGTAGGGAAGCCACCAAAACCAAAACCCTTTGCTGAAGTGTTGTTCAACACACTTTTAATGAAACCAATTGCCATTTCATAATATAATATCCCCTAAGGAAATGTCTAAAAAGCCTCATCAATATTGACCATCTTTATATGGTCAATGTCAATGCTAGTTGCCAATTGTTTTGGAAGAAGTAGGTTCTCTAAACAATAATTTTTAGCCAATTGTATCTTAATTTCCCTATTTGCATATCTAATTACATTAAAAGAGCAAATAAGGCTCTCCCTAAACATGGACTTGATGTTTGGAAACGCCTCATCTATCAACTGACCATCGAGTAATGTTTCTTTGTTTAACGATGGATAAGGACCACAATTCACCCCAATTATTAATGCAAATTCCTTAAGTCCAAATTTAACTACATGTCCTTCTATGTTGAAACATAGCTCATTATTGTTGTTGCTAAAACATTGTTTCCTAGCTAAATGCAGTAGTAAATGTGGAGGGATTTTATCAAGCTTAATGTTTAACATGTTACCTAAACATGTTTTTCTAAAGATTTCCATCTGTTTAGCAGTTAACCACCATCTAAGTGTGAACAAATATTCCAGTTTTCCATAACTATTTACTTTCTTGTTTGCTTTCCACAATTCGGGGGCGTAAAAATAGGATAGTCCTGCAAAATAGTAAATAACAAGAATATTTACATTAAACATAATAATCATATATGTATATTTTAAGTTACTATAGGTACATTTAAAATTACCGTTTTAATTTCTTTACCTCATTCTCAATTACTGTCTCTACTTGATTGGTTCTGGTAGACTTTAGCTCTTGTGGAATTTCACTTGTTGAAGTATTTTGCGCCTCCTTAGATTCTCTATCTTGAATTTGTTGTAGTTTCGCTTTCATTCTCATTTTCATTTGCTTACCATCATAGACGTCTCAATTGATTGCAATCTCTTACTTTTCCTTGGTTGTTCCTAATATATAAAAAATTGTATTCAGTCATTATCTATAAAAATATGTTGATATATGCATAAATTATTTATGTGTATATAGTAACCATTGATTCAGCAATAGATTTCCCCTTATCTTATTTATTCCTTCTTTGGTTTTCATATTTTTTTGTGGCACTAGTTTTTCCCCTCATTGTATTTCTACAAATATTTTAGTTACATGTAGCATTCTAACACAATAAACATTAAAGCAGTATCGTACATTAAATCCACACTCATTAAATAAATGTTTATATATGACAGGCATATATGTATATACTACAGGCATATACATCTGTCATTGCAGTCATACTACTACTACAAAATACTCACAATAGTCAGTTTGTACATTTACTTACAGTAATAATCAATATACTATTGCAAATATAGTTTATTTTCTCATATAAATATTAATATCATACCACACAGTCATTAATTATATACTTTGAGTAAACATAATATCCTGCTTCCTATATGCTTTCTGTAATACATGAAACATTAACTATACTTCATTCCAATAATTGTTTATATATTGAGAGAAAATATCAATATACAAATGTATATATAATTTATGCGCTCAATTAAACATACCTAGGCTAATCAATAGTCAATGACTATATGTTTATATACTAGAGGCATAAACATATATATTATTGTTGTGTCATTGCAACCACAATGCTCCAATATAATACTTCACATGTCACTTTTTACATTTTAGCATACAGTTAAGCATGTTTACACAATGAACAATATGCAATCACCTTACATTGAAGTTAAAGTTAATATATATGGTTATTTTCATAAGGCATATAAATATATACTATTTATTATTTTATTATTGTCACTCACATAAATCTCTAAACCTCTGTCTCTGAAAATCAGTAATGCACACCAGAAATGATTTTCACTTTATATCCTTAACTAAATGTATCACTAATGAATCAATAACTAATATACCAGTAACGAAATTAAATAACGCAATATAGAACGAAAATCAGTGAGTGCATTGAAGTTAAAAAAATACCCTGAGTAAGAGATTTTCGCGATGAAATTTCTGAAAGAACTACGAGTTTTGATAGCTGAAGAAGAAGATACAATAATTAAAAATCACTACAAAATATATTGTTATATATAAAAATGAAAATTGGAACTTTTGCTTACAATCATGATTTTTCTAATGTTGCTTAGATGTAGCTTCATGATAATTTGCTGCGATGGAGATTTGTGATGGAGTTTTTACGATGATTTTCTCTTAGCTATTGCAGCGGACGAGTCTTTTTTAAGGAGCTTCGTCAAATTGCCATGTAAGAGAACTGGGGAGCTAGGGTATTCTTTTCTTCATGAATTTTAACAGAAATGCTTCGCAATGAACTAAGGCTTCCTTTTGTTAGTAAGGGTATTTTCACTAGATCCTTAGTTTTGTTAAGTTTTCATACTGGGCCACTATAAAATTCGGTCATTTGTGTAATTTACTATTTTTGGGTTATTCACTTCTTTATTTTTCTATATTGGGTTAGTTTCCTAATTGAGCCAATAAAGAAGAGAGTAGCCTAAAACTTATTAAGTTGCACAAATGGCTGAATTTTATAATGGCACAGTATGAAACCCTAACAAAATTAATGATTTGGCGAAAATACCCTTACTAACAAAAGAAAACCTTAGTTCCCTCATGAGCCATCTCCGCAAAAATTGATGAAACAGAAACCCGAACCCCCAGCTCTCTCACGTGGTGACTAGCCCAAGTTTCTTAAAAAAAACTTGTCCACCACAAAAAAATCATAGCAAAAACTCCATCACAAACCTCCATCGCAGCAGAGCGTCGTGAAGCTACATCTAAGCAATGCAACAGTCAGAAAAGTCACGATTGTAAGAAAATTATTTAGTTTTCATTTTTGTATATAACAATATATTTCGTAGTGTCTTTTACTCACTGTATCTTCTTCTACAACTGTCAAAACTCATAGTTCTTTCAAATATTCCATCACGACAATCTCTCTGACTTATAGTAAATTTCTTTCTATTTGAAACAGTAATGATTTTATGAAGTTTGTTACTTATTTAAACTGAAATTAGTTTCTGATTTTCTTTAATGAATTTCAGAAACAAAGGTTCAAACTCAATTTCATCGTGACCATCGTCAGTAAAAAATGTATATTTCATTATATAGTCATTAATACTTATTTTTGTCCTATATTGTGTTACTTAAGTTCATTACTGGTATACTTAGTTATTGATTTATACTGAAGTTCATTACTAGTATATTTAGTTAATGATTTAAACTGAAAATCATTTTCGGTACGCATTACTGATTTTCAAAGATAGAGGTTTAGAGATTCTTATGATTGACAATAATAAAACAACAAATAGTATATTTATATGCCTTAAGTATATAACCACACACACATGCGCACGCGCGCGCACACACACAACTACAGTTAATGTTTCATGTATTATAAAAATCATATAAGCAACAAAATATTTATGTTTACTCACAGTATAAATTTAGTGAATGTCTGGTAGGATGTTAATATTTATTTGAGATAATAAATTATATTTGCAGTAGTATATTGATGATCACTATAAGTAAATGTACAAACTAACTACTGTGAAGTATTATGTTGTAGTAGTGTGACTGCAATGACAGACAAACAAATAATATATATATATGCATGTAGTATATAAACATATATTTAACCAATGTGAATTCAATGTATGATATTGCTCTAATGTTCATTGGGTTAGAAAGCTTACAAGCATCTGGAAATTTTACAAAAAATACAATGAGGGGGAAAACAGTGCCGGAAAAAAATATAAAATACAAAGAAGGAACAAATAAGATAAGGGGAAATCATTTGCTGAATCAGAGGTAAAAGTATACACATAACACTAAATTTATGCATATATAAATAAATTTTGATATATAAGGACTGAATGTATTTTTTATATATTAGGAGCAACCAAGGAGAAGCAATAGATTGCAATCAACTAAGACGTCTACGATGACAAGCATATGAAAATGAGAGCCAAAGCAAAAGCTACAACAAATTGAAGATAGTGAATTTGGGGAGACGCAAAACACTTCAACAAGTAAAATTTCACATGAGCCAAAGTCTGCCAGAACCAATCAAGAAAAGACAGCTGTTGAGAACGAGGTAAAGAAATTAGAACAGTAATTTAGAATGTACATATATGAAATTTCATAAACCTAAATTAAAACTAACATGATAAATGGCTAGTGATTGTGAGGCCTTAATTCCTAACTGGAGGGGACACCAAAGGCCTTTGCCCTTCCATCCCTTGGATAGATAGAGAGGGAGGGCAAAGCTTTTTCTGGTTCTTTCATGTTGTCAGAGTTGAACAATGGTCTTTTTTTTTTCAACTACATCAAATGATCTTTCCAATTGGTCAATTCTATCAACCACCATCTACTTCAGAGATCATTCCTCCTAAAACATTTTTCAAATAAAAAAGTTCAATATCTTCCTGCGAATTAGTGAATTAGACAGGATACTTTGTAGAGAATAACAAAGAAGGAGTGTCAATCTTCGTAAATCGTTTAGAGTAAATGGATAATTTTTTGCCATCCCTCTGTAAAATAACTCAATATTGGTTCACAGTCAATAACATCTTCACCATCTAAAGTAATGATAAGTCGAAGAACATTATGCATTGATGGGTGTTGAGGTCCCATATTGACTACCATGAAGTCTTGGTTCACTTTGACCGTTAAGAGTAGGTAATTCGTTCCATGTGTCTTTGTTTCATCAATCTAATCATTGTTCACATTTTTTCTTTTTCTTATCAATGAATATATCTCTTTACTTATATGACTTAGATGTGTATCTCTGTCACTTGTAGTGATTTATTATTCAATGAATGACTAAAAAATAATCCACTGATCCAATTTGAATGTTTGTTACTTTGTATATAAGTAAAACATTCAAAATTATACTTATATCTTCTACCCATCCATCGGGTATACTATATTTAATTTTCCACCCCCGCCATTAACCTATTAATGATAAATAAAAAGTTAAGGCCATTCCATTTCGTTAGATATATACAATTATTATGTTTAATGTAAATATTCTTGTTATTTCCTATTTTGTAGGACTATCCTATTTTTATGCTCCCAATTGTGGAAAGCAAACAAGAAAGTTTGACCACGCTTAGATGGTGGTTAATAGCTGAAGATAGGGAGATTTTTATAAAAACATGTTTAGGTAACATGTTGAACATTAAGCTTGCTAAAATCTCTCCATATTTATTATTGCATTTAGCTAGGAGAGAATATTTTAGCAACAACAACGATGAGTTATGTTTCAACATAGAATGGCATGTAATTAGATTTGGTTTTAAGGAATTTGCATTAGTAAGTGGGTTGAATTGTGGTCCTTATCCATCTCCAAACAAAGAAACACTACTCGACGGTCATTTGATAGATGAAGCATTTCCAAACATCAAGTCCATGTATAGGGAGAGCCTTATTTACCTTTTTAATGCATTTAGGTATGTGAATCAGGAAATTAAGATTAAATTTGCTAAATTTTTTTATTTAAAGAACCTACTTCATCTAAAACAATTGGCAACATGCATTGATATTGACCATATTAAGATGGTCGATATTGATGAGGTTTTGAGACATTTCCAAGGGAAGATTGTTATATATATGATAGGACACATTAAAAGTGTGGTAAACAATCCTTCAATATAGTGTTTTGGTTTTGGTGGCGTCCCATGATATTATGGGCTTACGAAGTCATCCCAACCATCATTGATGCATACAACATAATAGCACAAACAGGGGGGGGGGAGGGAGTACCAAGAATGTGCAATTGGGAGGGCAGTGAACAACCTGGCTAGAAGGAAACTGATATGAAAGGTTTTTACTCCGAAGAGATTACTAATTTTTTATAATATAATGTATATAAGTAGTAGAATATGCATGCTTACTCAGTATTTGAGTGATTATTATGTAGTATATTAATGTTCCATGTAATAAATAATTATATTGACAGTAGTATATAAATAAATACTCTCAGTAATTAAATGTTGATTATCATATTTATGTTAAACTGAGCACATAAAATTATAACTGCAGTGGTATATTGATAATTACTCTCAGTATATAGTCAATTATTATAGGCAAGTATAATTAATGTTTCATGTATTTCATAAATTATAAAAACAGCAAAATATTTATGTTGACTCCTAGTATATAGTCAGTAAGTGTCTGGTAGGATATTAATATTTATTTGGAAAATGAACTATATTTGAAGCAGTATATTGGTGATTACTGCCAGTAAATAGACAGTGGTTGTTAGTTTTTTAATCTTTTTGTTTTGAGCCTGCCATGAGTATTTTCTGACTGTTTTTTTTAAATAATGTTTGATTTAGTTAGAGCTTACTGTTAGACCAATTGTTATGACACAATTGAATATCGGCGCACATTTCATGACACATTTTAATAAGGGAAAAACGTGTCAAACAAAAGGGATTGAGATAATTCAAAAGCTGGTTCACTTGGATTATTGATGAGGAAACTCAAAAAGTTTCAGAATAGAGAGGCAATAATTGTCTTGGCAAAAAAGATAGACAAACTGGAAAAAGTCCAATAAGAAATAAAAATATCCATGGTCAACATAGATATAAAAATGAGGGAGATGCATATGTTGTTGTTTAAAGTTGCACCATATAAGAAGCTACAAAAGTAAATTAATTTATATACTATGCATAGATAAGTAGCATAACTAATTTAAATACTATGCATGGTGATGATGTGTGTTACATTTATGTTATGAATGAAAAGGATAATGGCGGCGTTGACGGGGCTGATAATGATGATGTTGGAGGTAATATCAACATTAATGATATTATTGCTAATACTGATACACACAGAGAGCTGCAGCAACAAGGTAAGGCCAAATATAAAAATAGTTATGCAATGTATGTATAAAGTTATCAACTTTGGATTTATAATCATATATAGTAAACAATATATATAGGATGTTAATCAGCCTTTGCCTACAATTGAATAGCAGCCCATGAAGGTAATTGTGAACATATATACCTAGCTTTGTGTAAATCTATTTTTTTTAAATATACTTATTTGACAAATTCTTCTACATGTACATAATGCAGGAAAATAAAAAGGAGATGCCTTGCTAAGACAGTAGTGACCACGTAATGAAGTCATAGTGGCTAATGAACATAGCCAAAAAAGAGCAGTTAGCAGCACAACTAGCAGTGCAGCCAACAGCCCCGAACAAGCTGCAATCACCAGAATCAGAGATACCTAACTTTGACTTATTTTCATAGCCTTTGAATGTTGATGAATGAACTTATCATAAAATTGTTGGTTAATTATTATTTGGATTTCAAACTTGTCGATGACTTAATACTATTACTGCTAGAACATATGGATTGTTGGTGATATGAATAGGTGATAGGTGATGATGATAGTCTGACAAATAGTTCACTGATTTTGAAGGTTTTTTTATTGAATTTGAATGTTGAAAATAGTTTGGAAGTTATGAAAAATCCCTTTGCTATACATTGTTTTATTAGTGTTTACATGTGAGAAAATGTTAATTTACTATGTGTATATAGTCAATACCAATAGTATTGAGCTATCATAATATGATTGAATCAGTACATAAGTTCTAATTGAAAATATTTTTTTGAATGCTAAACAGGTGAAAAGGGTGAAAATTCACATTGCAATAGACTGTTTTGATAAAGTATATACAAGTGAGTAAATGATAATATACTCTGTTTATAATTATTGTCCATAGTATTGACTTATCCTAATATGTTCCTATCAATAAACTTCTATAGAACATGTCTGTAAATACAAGTGAAAACAAGCAAAAATACATAAAACAATATTAAATAAATGACTACAATATTATATAAAAAAAGAAATTGAAGGAATTATATGATTCATAAAATAATATACTATAAGTATATTACAATATACTATGAGTGTCAATGGATATATAATCAATATCTAAAACATTTACTTGGTCATTGACCTGTTCGGGTTAAAATTGAAAAAAATACTAGTTTACAAAGGGCTTCCGCCAATACAAGACTAGTTTACTAAATGAGGTTGACTTAGTACTATTTATAATTCATACTAACTAAGGATAAAATCCACTAATGCAAGACTAGTTTACTAAATGAGGTTGACCTGTTCGAGTTAAAATTGAAAAAAAGACTAGTTGACAAATGAGGTTGACTTAGTACTATATATAATTCCTTAACGTAGAAAATGTTCTATTTGTTACTAAATATCTTCTTTCAAAAGGACTTCTGCTTCATTGGTGAATATCTTAGTAGAAGATATGATTTCTTGGAACTGAGGTTTAATCATTTTTAAGTACGAGTAACTCACTGAAGAAATTTCTTTAGCTGTCCAATTTCTAATGAATAAAGATAACCATTTGTTTTGGTACGAGAATGAGTTCAAGGAATTGTAATTCTTCCCGATTCTTAATATGAAGAAAAAAAATGAAAATTAAGTTTATTTAAATATACAGCTGCAAGGGAAAAGAAGAACAAAAGGAAACAATTGTACAAAAAAACTAGATTTTAATTTTTGTGGGTTACATTGTGTAGCTGCTACAACACTGACTTAACATAAATCTTTAGCCTAAATATTAAAATCAAAGTGGATTGAGAAAGACATATTGAACTTAGAACAGAAAACAAGGACAAAGATGTTTAGTTGATATTTCATGTCAAGGCTCAAATTTATCAAAATGTTGAAACATTTGAAAAATAGTGATATTCTGGGATGAAAGAGGAGGCAATGGTGACATTCTGGTTAAAGGGGTTATCATATGGTCAACCTAAAGTAAACTTCATACTAACTAAAGATAAAATCTCTCAATACAAGACTAGTTTACTAACAAAACTAAAAACACAACCATCAACACACATCAAGAAAAGCATTTCTTCTTTAAAGCACCTCATTCACTATCTTTAACAATATTCTTATAAGTCTTCTTATTATGACCCAAAACTTCATAAGTACTGCATCTATTTTTAGGTATCTTTTCACTAAAAGATAAGTACATTTTCTTCTTTAGCCTACCCGAAGAACGTCTCACACGTGGATGTAAAATCCTTATATCTTTGACATCATGATGAACTAACCAATCACATTCATTGCCAACCGGATAAACAGATGTTGTATACGTAGTTTCAAGCTCACTCTTCGTATAGTACAATAAAATATATGGATATGGTGATGAGTTTCTCCTTTTAAGCGCTGCACACGCATGTGAACAAGGGAGCTGATCTAGCTACCTCATATTACAAGTGCAACACATATTTGTAATGTTGACAACATATTCGATATCACCATAAAAAATGTGAGATATATGAACACCAACATGTAAACCTACAAATATAAAATATAATTAATACTAAATAATGAATGGAAGTAATTAAATATGAAAATAATAAAGAAAAAGAAAGGAAACATAGACATAAGAAATCTCACACCCATAGTACGGGCCAGCTCAAATTCAGCACGTAGATTTTTCTCTATTTTCGTCTTTAAACAAGAGAGCATACGACTAGCAGCAGTCCTCTGATCATAGAACCAAAATTGCAATTTTATCAAATATACTCAATAAGGCAAGCAACAGGCAATGACCTGGCATCCTTTAGAATAGAATTTAATGTTTCCACAAGGTTTGAAGTCATCACATTATACCGGCGTCTAACAAGATGTGCACAAGCCCATTTCTCATACCCAATTCCACTCAAGTAAGACTGTATAGAAGGAACAATGGATTCTAAACGATTCATATAAAACTCAAAATCTATAGTCCTATATGCCCTCGCACATTTATAGAACAAACTATGAAGCTTGAACCTTTTATATATCGTCTTCATATTGTTAAGCAGATGTTGCATGCAATAACCATAATGAGCATCCATAAAATACTTTACAACAACCTTTGGGATGCTATTATGTCGATAAAAGACAATTACTAATTCTTCACGATATTCAAGAGTACAACTCAACTTCTCTATAAACCAAATCATAAGTCAAATCATTCTCTGAATCAACAATCGTAAAAGCTAATTAAAAAATTTGGCCATTACCATCAAGCATTGAAGCAATCAGAAGTGTACCATAATATTTATTTGTAAAAAATCTCCCACCAGCACCTATAACGGGTGTACAATGCAGACTACCACTTAAAGAATGCCCCAACGCCATGAAAAAAATATTTTAGCCTACCATCATGATCAGTATGAAAATGTGTGACAATACCTAAAATAGATAAAAATATTTACTAAACACATAAACTAGTTTTTAATCATGCAGTGAATAATAATAGTATATATATAAGTAGAATAATTTATAAGTTACCATACTAGGATTATTCTTTTGCAAGTGAAAGCAATAAGAAGATAATATTGCATAAGACTCCTCCGGAGATCCATGAATCATATCAAAAGCTCCATTCTTGACCCTCCATGCTTTATATAGTAACTTATATTAATGGTGTGCTTCACACGCATATAATGTCCTTAGGTTCTGTGCAATCACCAACTCCAAACATATACTTATCCTTTATATACTCACTAACAATTGTCGAAATAGCTTGACGGTGATCACTTTGTACAATGTCAAAAGAACAAGTGTTCTCCTTTCCTTTACATACTTCTAACACACCAAATTCCACCACTGACAAAGTCTTGACAATACACCGAACTACATACCTTTTATAAACTGAAAATTGTGCTTCAAAGCTATCAAAGCCAAGAGGTAACTTATCCGTATCTACTTTATCCAAAAATAAAGGTTCAAAAGGGTTAACATGAATAATCATTTGACATAAAGTCCCAGCCTCTGATGATGATAAAATTTCACCACTAACAATAACATCAGATGTCCTATTACCAACATGATATGTAACAATTAACAGATAATTTATTCATTTCTCATTATTCATCAAAGTAAGATACCAACTAACGTTAGAATCTACGCTAATCTCTACAAAAATAGAAGTTGATCCTCCAGATTCAGTATTCACCACCAAACACAAATCATTAGGACCTACACCTAATGCACGAGATATTAAATCAAGTTAAACATCGTGTGATGCATTATTAACAACCAACAATGACTTAATCTTATAGTCAATATAATTTCTCACATCATTCCACTTTCCATCTTAAAAAAACAACAATGAGAATATTCACCATCAGACCTAAAACCATTACAATAAAGAAGTAAAGGAATATGTAAAAATAGTATATATGTATCTACTATACCGTACATAACTATATCTATAAAAAAGAGATGACAAAATCTACAAAACATGATTAACAATCACGACAGTAAGAAATTAACATAGTATGTAACTATATACTATACATTATATAGATATATATTATATAACAAGGATGATACAAATCTGCAAAAGACGATTCAACAGCAACAGTAAGAACAATATAATTATATACTCTATTATGACACAAAAATCAGAGCAATCACCTAATGTATAAAGAATCTATGCTGAAAAAGAATTGAAAACATAAATGGAACTTAAAATTTTTAAATATATAATCAATCCCTAAATCTAAAATCAGCTAGAACATGTAGTCTTATACTCTTGAACAGAGAGAATGTCGTAAGAAAACTGCTACAGTAATTTAAAAAAGAGGAAGGAAAAATGTTGTAAGAAAACAGCTATAGAAAAAAGAGGAAGGAAGAATAATGTACTTGATTTCAATTAGAAGAAAATCGCTACAAAAAATTGTTGATCAATTCACCCAATATACAATTACCAAATCAAACGATTATGCCGTGAAGAGAAACCAAATCAACCAAAAAATAAAATATTATTTCTGCGACAGATATGATGGAGTGAAGAATTGAAGAAGAATATCAAAATCTACAAATAAGATAAGCTCAAAATTTGTTATACAATTGAATTCGAAGAAGGGAGTTGCGAAGGGAACCTGCGAGAAAGCCACGGAGAAGAAAGAGAAAACTTAAACAAAAAACCAGTTATATTAAGGGTATAAAACTAAAACAACATAAAGAATCTTAACTCCCTAATATATCTTTCATTATTTTCGGACATATCTGCAAAATAAGAAAAAA
The DNA here is from genome assembly GCA_003255025.1 of Datisca glomerata. Classification (NCBI taxonomy): domain Eukaryota; kingdom Viridiplantae; phylum Streptophyta; class Magnoliopsida; order Cucurbitales; family Datiscaceae; genus Datisca; species Datisca glomerata. The sequence continues at coordinate 14,270 of QANY01011430.1, read as the reverse complement.
AAATACCATTTAACAAATGTAAAATATAAACTAGCTTAAATACCTAATTTTCCCTTCTAAGTAAATCTGAAAAATTGTACTAGAGACTTAGATTTCTATCTAATTTTTTAAAACATTATATTTTTGATAATTTTATTGATATATCTAGATTTTTCTAATTTCTTATACCGTAAATATCATTCACTATATATTTAAATCTTTGATTAACTACCTAATATATCTTTCATTATTTTCGGCCATATCTACAAAATAAGAAAAAAAATGCCGTTTAACAAAATGTAAAACATAAACTAGCTTAAATACCTAATTTTTCCTTCTAAGTAAATCTGAAAATTTGTACTAGTGACTTAGATTTCTATCTAATTTTTTAAAACATTATATTTTTGATAATTTTATTGTTATATCTAGATTTTTCTAATTTCTTATACCGTAAATATCATTCACTATATATTTAAATCTTTAAGAACCAATTTCAACAAAAAATGGATTTACATCCCATAAATTACACGTTTAAAGATATTATTATCTTCTAAATAAACTATTTGTACAACATACAAAATATTACAATACCCAGAGGCAAAAGTATCTCTCAAATCACTCAAATATCTTTCTCTCTTAAACGAAATCTCAATAAATCTTATTCACTCTCACCACCATAAACATATAAAAAAATATATCTTAAAATATTAATAAAATATTTGCGACAAAAAAAATATTAATTTTGGAAACAAATATTAATTTCAAGAACAAATTCTGATTTTAAATAGTTTTAAAAAAACAAAAAAAAAACAAGGGAACAAATCTACAAGTTTTTGTCAAAGTTTTAAATATCTGTCACTATTTTCAAAATTTTAAAAATCTGTCAATATTTTAAAAAAATCAGAATTTTTGTAGATGAGATAAACTAATATCATTTTCACATTAACTTATTTACTTAAAATATAGGCTTTAAATAATTAATATTGACACTAAATTGAATCTAAAAAAGACATTTTAAATTTCTACTGAGATACACTCAATGAACTCTCTCACTCCAAAAAAACAAAAATCACAACACATACTATTATCAATATTTAATTGCATGGATATGCATGAAACACTAACAACACCAACAGTCAAGAATATTTACACAATGATTACCAATATCTAATTACATTGACATGGATAAAATTATTATCAACTCCAACAATTTAATATAAATATTTACACACATATAACAAATGATTATAAATATCTAATTATATTGACATTTGAAATCGCTATCAACACCAGTTACTAATAAATATTTATAAATGCAAATAATGACTATTAATGTCTAATTACATTGATATTGATGAAACCACTATCACACCGGCAATCAATAAATAACTACACTAACATGCCATTTGAAAACATTAATAAAATAATTTCAATTTTAAGAACAAATACAAATTTTAGAAACAACTAATGATCATCGAAATTAATTAAAATCAACAAGATTAAAAAAATAAGGAGCAAATCTTTAAGTTTTCGGAAACATAAATTAAATACAGGGGCGGATGGGTATCTTCTATAAACAGATATTCTTAAAATAATAACTAATATTAAAATTAAAATAAAGTAAAAATTATTACTTTAAATGCTAAATATAAAGATAAGAAGTTACCAGATATATGAAAAATTATCTTAAAAATCAATTGGAAAAAACTAATCACCAATTTCAAATTAAGGGTAAATAAGTCTAATATAAAATAATTAAAATTAAAACAAAAAGATGAAACTAACAGAATTTTAAATAATTAGAAAACTTGACAAAAATCTAATAGATGGTGTAAAAGTTATTATTTACTACAATTTCTGAAGATCCAGCCTAAACTTGATTTTTGGACTTCGCTGGAAAAGTAATAGATTAAACACAGTTGTTAGTGTGGGTGAACTTGACCAAAAAAATGTATGGACTTTGTCCCCCATCGGAAAGATTGGCAAGAGAAATATAAGTAGACATGTGATCTTTAAAGGTTGGATCCTTTTCAAAGTAATGCATTGTCATCAATCTTGTGTTACATTCTTGTATCACCTAGCATGCGTGTGGTTTGACAAAAAAGACAAATGGATTTGTTCACGTTGTGAATATAGCTAGACATGTACTCTAAAAAGGTTAGGCCATTTTTGAAGTAGTGCACTATCGTTAATCTTGTATTTCCTTCCTGTTCCGTCTAGTGTGTGTGAACTTGAGAAAGATAAACACAATGTTCTCAATCATTTTGTTGGTCTCAACCTTTCATATTTCTTATTTTATTGATGCTTTAGACATTTGAAGTACACGTGAATGTTATTTTAGACCTTCAGGTTAGTAACAACGCAAAAAAACTCAAGGTTTGAGATTGAATAAATTTAATTGATAAAATTAAACTTGCAGAAATCAGAATAAACTTGAAAGACCATAATTCCCAAAATTACAGTAACTTCTTTTACACTCTTTATCAGATTTTTTGTCAAATTTTCTAATTATTTAGAATTCTATCAATTTTACATTTTTTAATTTGAATTATTTTCTATTGGACTTGTTTACCGCTAATATGAAATGTCTAATAAGTTTGTTATGATTGATTTTTTAAGGTGGTTTTTCTAATTCCTATACTTAGGTAACTGCTTATCTTTATATTTAAAGTAATCGTTTTAATTTTTATTTTTATTTTAATCTTTTAGCTATTATTTTAAGAATATAATTTTTATTTTTTTGTTGGCATATCTCCATCCGCCCTTTTTCTAATTTATTTATGAAATTTATAAATTCGTTCCATTGTTTTTATTTTTTTTAAACTTGTTGATTTTAATTAATTTTGATAATCATTGTTTCCAAATGACATGCCATTGTAAATAATTATTAATAATGATTATGATAGTTTCATCCATATTAATATAATTAGATATTGATAATCATTGTTTGTATGCGTGTAAATATTTTTTAATTGTTGACGTTGATAGAGATTTTATTCATGTCAATATAATTAGGTATTAAACAATTTTTTGTAAAATAAGGCCTTTAAACAATAAGTATTGATTATTGGTGTTGATAATTATTTTAGCTGTATTAATGTAATTAAAGTGTAACTACTTATTGATTTTTGGTGTTGATAGTGATTTCAACCATGTAAATTTAATTAGATATTGACAATCATCATTTGTATATGTGTTTTTTGTTAGTTTTTCACTAGGAGAGAGTTGATATTTTGAGTACAAAATTAAAATGTCATTTTTTGGGATTCAAATTAATACCAATAGTAGTTGTTTAAAGGCCTTATTTTAAGCAAATGAGTTAATACAGAAATGATATTTAGGTTACATCTGTTGGGGGTTATGCCCTCAAAGTATATGTATTAAAATTTTGATATAAAATTTAATAAGGATTACATTTTTTTTATAATCGTCTTTTTAAATTATTGTTGAATTATTTATATAAATATTTAAAAATTTTATATTCATTAATGAGACTATTATCTTGTATTGATATGAGAAAATTAAGATTATAGATAATGAATAAAATTATCAGCAACATATTAAAGTATAGAATCTTTAATGAATGATTGCCAATACAGTTCATTAAGCATTATGAATGCATGTTATCTAAATCCAGATCATTGATAGTTATAAATATCTTAGTGAATGTACTTTATATAATGAGATTATATATGACTGGACCGATGTGAATTAATATATTTATCAACGTGTCATTTATCATAAAATTTAATACATATCGATTCGATGATCATATGTAGATCAATCTAAATCTGGAGTAGTCATGAACTCCTATGCATGTCTATTAGATATTTGATTCACTTGTTAAGGTTTGTTTGTAAAACAAGCTAGTGAATTTTGTTTTGGAGATTCAGTGATGTGAATGGCTGGAATCATAATCTTACAAGATTTGGCATCCAAGTTTTCCTAACAGATCGTATATTAGTTTCCTTAAGTGTTAATTCTAGAACTGAATGATTATTGAGCTTAATTTAAAAATTAGTCATTCACTAGTGGATTAATGGTACTTAAGGATCAAGAGGTATTTAGAGAGGTAAAATGGTGATTTTGACAAACTCTAATTTAGGAACCAATAATTGGAGGACAGAACTACATGAAATGATTATATCAGTGAACTACATGAGAATACTCTCTAAATAGATTCTATAATCACTAAGAGTTCAATTCCATATTTATAGTGGAGAAATAATGAAATTAATAAATAAAATTATTTTAATTAAAGAGTTTAATTAATAATATGATTTATTAGAGCTTAGGATTATANATATATATATATATATATATATATATAAATAATTATCGATTATTTTTTTAATTATTGATAAGTGAGACAGAATATCTAATTCATGAAATTAGATAATTAAAATATTAGTAGATAATAATTTGAATCAACTAAATCTGTTATTTCTTCGATAAGTGAGACAGAATATCTAATTCGTGAAATTAGATAATTAAAATATTATTAGATAATAATTTGAATCAACTAACTCTATTATTTGTGAAATAACAGATAAGTTAGTTGATAGGGATAACCAGATATGTTAATTTTAAATTAACTGATATCTACATATTTGTCTAATTAAAATAAATATTTAATTCATAGTAATTGCCACGTGTCAATCACTGATTGAGAATCAGAGATTGACATGGACTACTATAGTGCCACGTGGCACTACAGTAGTGGGGTGAAACAATGTAGTGCCACACAGCACTACACTGATCCCGTGAGGCACTGTGCTACCTCACGACACACTACAGTGTCGTGTGATACTGCAGTTGTGCACAATTGCAAGGAGTCCCACTACAATTGATAATTTTACAATTAAATATACTTTTAATTTATACCAAAAAAAATGGGTACGCCATTATCTAGAAAATATACATATATTATTCTAATGGCCTCGATTGATGAATGAGTTCATCAGTTCATAAAAAAAATTGAATTGAGAACACAGTTGGTGTCAGAGTGATTTTTCTCTGTGATTAATAGTTAATCAAAAATCTGAATGAAAAATTATTGCGTTGTTTTAGAGAATCGTTTCACTAAAGTCATTCTCAGTAAATTTCTAGATCTCATGTATTGAGTATATTTAGAGACAGAAAAAGTGTCTTATAATATTCTGCGTGCCCGCATGCGTCCTAGTGCGTTGAGGATTGACTTGGAAGATCTTGGTGTGGATCTCGGGTACTGATCGTTGGAATAGTTTCATGAGATGGAGGATCGATAGGTTTTGCAAGGATGCTTGATATAGACTACAAGAGGTATATGATTCCTAATCTTATTTGTTATAGAATTAATGTATAAATATATAATGGATTCTAACTGATTGGAAAAGAGTTTTCAATAAAATGTTTTTTATTTGGTTATCGTGGCGTTGCGCATGTTTTGTTTTATTAAAAGATTTAATCTTTATTAAAAGATTAATTTTTAAATGGCCTCGAGCCACATGCTTTCACCGTGCATGCGCCGCGACATCCAACAAGTGGTATCATAGAGATCTTTATATATTTTATATATTAAATGTTATGTGACTTTTCTTGCATTATTCATATATATGAGATATATATGAATGAATGAATGGTTATGTTTTTTGAATGTATGGACAATAATGGATCATTACTTATATGGTGATTATTGGGTTAGGCTTTATTTTTTTAATTTTTTTTCCTTAGATCTTGTATAAGTCGTTTAAGGGTGTATGGACTTTTGTAATTTTATTTTGAATATTTATTGTAATTATTCCGATCGTGAGAATATGAAGAATGCATGAGACGAATGAAGGAGGAAAATGAAAAGAAATAGGAATTCTTTTAGAATTCCGGCGCCGGCACTGAAAATTAGATTTCTGGCACTGGCGCTGCCGATTAAAGCTAACCGGCAATGTCACCGGAATTTACTGTTGTAGCGACGTAATCGGAAAATCGGCACCGACAGCGGTGGCCAGCGCCAGTGGTGGTCAGTGGCCGGCGGTGATGGTGGTCGGTGGCAACTGTTGTCACATTTAGGGAAAGTTCGTACAAACCCTGATACCAACCAACCCTATTTACTGTAGAGTTTTATGATAACCCTAAGCCTATCAATTATCCTTTTAAATTTTAAAATTAATATAATTTTTTAATTTTTTTAATTTTATGAAAACTAGACATTAGTAGGTTGATTGAGTTTGACTTAAGTTTGATCAAATCAAATAAAATATTTATTTGACTAAGTCAAAGTCAATAATTTTTAAAGGGATAATTATAAAATTAATTTTAATTAAGAAAATTATTTTTTCCTAATTAAATTAGATTTTGTTCAAAGTTTGAAAATTATGAAGATGGATATTAGGAGGAGAAGGCAATATTTGAGAAACATGTATTCTTGAAGTCAACTTTGTAATATTATTTCTTAATTTCAAGGGTTGTAATTTAGAAATATCCAATAGTCACTCGGTCCATTATTATTCTATTTAATTGTTAAATAATTATTTAGTTGTTATGTTTGATAACATGTCCATGCATTAGTCGAGCGCATGTCATATATGAAAATCGCACACAATTTTATATGATCATGCATCTCATATGTAGAAACATGATTTTTTTAGGATTGTCCTAATATGTTTATATGTATTGTTTTATGAAATCAAATCAATGTAAACTGCTAGGTTTTAATTAGTTAAAATTTGGTAATCACGCCATACTAAAGGCTATAGTAACCTTTAGGATAACCGACTTTAGTAAAAGAGTTTTATTAAAGTTTGATGAATATAATTAATTAGTTAATCTAAGTTCACCTAATAATGACTTAGGTGCTTTAGAATGTTAAAATGAACTTAGACCAATGATAACTGATTATTAAATATTCATAGAGTTACTATTTCAACCAATGATTGATTTGAAATTAATTGATTAGTTAAATTGAAAACACATAATCCTAACATAGTGAGTGGGAGAAGGTTGACATGTTAATATAACCTATGATCTCCATTATTAGTACAACAACGTGAGGTGCAGTAAGGGTCTCGAGATGGCTTTGTTTTCATCCCCATAAGAAAGGTTTCGAGCTGTACCAATACCAATGTTGGACTTCATAAGAAGATAGGAGGAAGTTATGTTGTTTAATTTTAATCGACCCTAAGGAGGCATATTCTAAATGAAGTCATGAAATCTGAAATGATGGGTTACACTCACAAAGTCAGTATTAAGCTTTCATGTGGATATTTATGACTTGACCGAATAAGTGATACCTTACTGTTAAAAGAGAAAATATGAGACATTTTAAGTTTTAATTAGTAAGGATGAGAATGTCTCATAGACAGTTTGAGGTTAATCTGACTGACCCTAAGGCAATACATTAATCGTTGGGTTGTTTTATCGTGATTAGTAATTGTTAAATTTGAGTGTTTATTATGTTGCATTCATGCATCATGTTTATTTTAAATTCTAGATATTTTTCATTGATATTGAATGTTGTATATTTTAAATTTTAATTATCAATATTATGTCTACCATGGGCAACCTTGTTACTGCTTTACTCACTCTTGAGAAATTGAATGGTGATAATTTCATACGTTGAAAATAAAGTATGAACTTAATGCTAATTTGTTCTTATTGATGAATGTCCTAAGGAGCCCGCTGCTAATTCCCCTAAGAACGTTAGAGACAAATATGATGCTTGGATCATATCAAATAACAAGGAAAAGTGCTAAATGCTTGTGAGCATGAGTGATGTTCTGAGAACCAAGCATAAAATCATGGAGACTGCCTATGAGATTATGAAATCTCTACAGGTGATGTTTGGGCAGCAACTTAATCAAAGTCGTCATGAGGCCACAAAGAGATATATGACGACTAAAATGAGAAAGGGTACTTGTGTGCGAGAACATGTTTTGAACATGATCAACATAATGCACGAGGTAGAAGTACATGGGGCGACCATTGATGAACGTACTCAAGTTAGCATTATACTTGAGTCGCTCACACCAACTTTTTTCGCGTTCACGACCAACTATGTTACGAACAAGTTACAATTCAACATGACGAAATTGTTGAATGAACTGTAGACTTTTGAGCCACTCAACCGCAGAATGATCAAAGAGGGTGAGGCAAATGTTATTGAGCAAATGCATTCTTTCAATATTGTTAAGAATAAGAAAAGGAAGAAAAATAATGGTAAGGACAAGAGTAAGAACAAAAGAGCAAAGAAAGCCAAGATATCATCGAATGTCAAGAAGAACAAGAGCGACAACAAACCCAAGGGAAAATGTTTCCACTGTGGGGTTGAAGGTCATTGGAAGAGAAATTGTAGCAAGTATCTCTTCGAGCTGAAAACAAAGGTAAATATGATTTACTTGTTCTTGTAGCTTACTTAGTGGAATATTATTTGTCTTCCTGGATACTTGATTCCGGAGACATTAACCATGTATGTTCTTTTTTGCATATGCTTGATTCGTCAAGCGAGTTGGCTGATGGCGAGGTCATTTTGAGAGTTGGCAGTGGTGCGCTCGTGTCAGCTAAAGCATTAGAAAAAGTCCGTTTACTTTTTGGATATAATTATTTAGTTTTGAACAATGTTTATTATATTCTTGGTTTTTTGAGAAATTTAATTTCTCTTTCATTTTTGCAAGAACAGTTATTCGAAGTTTCTTTTATTAATAAAGAATTTATTATTTCTAAGAATGGATTTGATATTTGTCATGCAAAATATCGAACGGGTTGTATATGCTTAAACTGACTGAACGCGCCTTAAATAATTCTGAATTATTTAAAGTAGCAAAACCTAAAAGTAACAAACGACAAAGAGTTTCTCATGATGATGATACCACATATCTTTGGCATATTAGGTTGGGACATATTAATCTAGATTGGTTAAACATGTTGAAAAAGCATGGTGCTTTGAGCGAACTAAAAATTGAAACTCTTCTTGTTTGTGAATCCTATCTAGAGGGTATAATGACCAAGAGACCTTTCTCTAGAATTGGCCGAAGAGCCAAGGAACCACTTGAGTTAGTGCATCAGTGATGTTTGTGAACCGATCAATGTACAAGCTAGAGGTGGGTATGAGTATTTCGTCACTTTAATTGACGATTACTCAAGATATAGTTATACTTACCTAATGCAAAGAAAGTCTGAAACCTTTTGAAAGTTTGAAGATTTCAATGCTGAAGCTGAAAAGCAAATATGTAAATCATTAAAAACCCTTAGATCATATTGAGGTGGTGAATAATTGGATTTAGAATTCAAGGATTACTTGCTGAAGTATGGAATCTTATCCCAACTCGCAGCACCCAGAACGCCATAACAAAATGATGTTTCAGAAAGGAGAAACCGTACCTTATTGGATATGGTTAGGTCGATGTTAAGCTACTCATCACTACCACTTACATTTTGGGGATAAGCATTACACACGACTGCATACATTTTGAATTTAGTGCATTCTAAGTCTGTAATCAAGACACCTTTAGAGTTATGGAATGGCTACCAATCCAGTTTATGTCATTTTCATATATGGGGGTGTCCAGATGATGTTCTTAGATCCAAGACTGGAAAGTTAGACTCAAGGTCTGAAGTATGCATATTCATTGGCTATACTCCAGAGGTGTTTGGATCAAAATATTTTTGTATCGATAAATGCCACATTCCTTGAACACGACTATATGTAAAACTACAAACCTTGAAGTAAAGTAGTTCTCAAGGAATTAACGTCTGATGAGTTCATACCACCTTCATTATCAACTGATAAAAGACAAACCACAGAAAACATAGTTCCTGTTAAGGAAACCTGGTGCAACGTCGTAGTGGGACAACCTATTCCCTATGAACTGGAGGCACGTGTCATAGTGTCTGACACTGAGAAGGGCGATCCATTATCTTATGAAGAAGCTACTGATGATCCTGAAAAGGAGAAATGACAAGATGCCATGAACCAGAAAATAGAATCGATGTATTCCAATTCCACCAGGGAACTTGTAGATCCACCTGAAGATATCAGGCTCATTGAATTTAAATGAATTTTCAAGAAGAAAAAAGGTGCAGATGGAAAAGTAGAGAATTTCAACGCACGGTTAGTAGCTAAGGGCTATACATAAAGGGAATGAGTCGATTATGAATAGACATTCTCCCATATGGCCATGCTAAAATCCAAAGCATCTTTTTATCCATAGCCGCTAGTTTTGATTATGAGATATGACAAACTGACATCAAGACAGCTTTTTTGAATGACTCTCTTAAAGAAAACATATATATGATGCAACCAGAATTGTTCGTACAAAAGGGACAACATCAGAAAGTATGTAAGTTGCTTAAATCCATTTATGGATTAAAGCAAACATCTAGATCTTAGAATCTTACTGTTGATGAGATTATAAAGTCCTATGACTTCAAGCAAAATGTTGACGAAACCTGTGTTTATAAATACATCAAAGATAAGATAATGGTTTTCATAATTCTTTATGTTGATGGTATTCTACTCATTGTGAATGATGTAAAAACTCTGTCAAAGATAAAGAAATGGTTAGCTGAAAAATTTCAAATGAAAGATTTGGGAGAAGCGAACTATATTCTAGGCATCCAAATCCTAGGGGATAGAAACAACAAGTTCTTGCTACTTTCACAGGCATCTTATATTGATAAGGTGCTGGAGAGATTCTCTATAGTCAATTCAGAGAAAGGTCAACTACTGACCAGACATGGAATTGTCCTCTCCAAGGAGTAATGTCCTAAGACACCTCAGGATTGAACAAGATATAAGAAAGGTTCCTTATACTTCAGCTGTTGGTAGTCTCATGTATGCCATGTTATGTACGAGACCAGACATCTGTTATGCAGTAGAAATTGTCAGTCATTATCAATCGAATCCAGGTTTGGAACATTAGATTGGAATAAAGCACATTTATAAGTATCTAAGGAGAACGAGAAACTATATGCTTGTTTATTTAGATGGAGACCTGAACCCCACTAAATATACTGATTCTGATTTTCAATCAGACAGAGATAGTCGAAAGTCAATGTCTGGATCAGTATTTACCCTAAGTGGAGAAGTTGTAGTTTGGATAATTATTAAACAATACAACATTGTAGATTCCACTATGGAAGTAGAATATATAACAGCTTGTGAAGATGGGAAAGAAGCGGTATGGCTCAGAAAATTCTATACAATCTGGAAGTAGTTCTAGGTATGGACAAGTCACTGATCCTGCACTATAAAAATAGTGGGGCAGTAGTGAATTTCAAGGAACCGAGGAGTCACAAGAGGGGAAAGAACATAGAGAGGAAATATCATCTTTTAAGAGAGATCATGCATCGATTTGATATGACTATTATGAAGATAATGTCAGAATAGAACCTGACTGGTCCTTTTACAAAGACACTTCCTACCAAGTCATTTGAGAGTCACTTGTGTACCATGTGATTGAGAGAAATGCCACATTTGTTTTAGGGCAAGTGGGAGATTGTTGGACGTTATGCCCTCAAAGAATGCGTATTTACATTTTGATATAAAATTTAATGAGGACTGTATTTTTCTTTGTTCTTTTAAATTATTGTTGAATAATTTATATAAATATATGAAAATTTCATATTCATTAATGAGACTATGATCTTGTATTGATACGAGAGGATTAAAATCATAGATAATGAATAAAATTGTCAGTAACATATTAAAGTATGGAATCTTCAATGAATGATTGCTTGTACTGTTCATTAAGCATTATGAATGCATGTGATCTAGATCCGGATCATTGGTGTATGTAAACATCTTAGTGAAAGTACTTTATATAATGAGATTATATATGACTAGACTTATGTGAATTAATATATTTATCAACATGTTGTTTATCATAAAGATTTACTACACATCAATTCGATGATCATATGTAGATCAGTATGAATCATGAGTAGTCATGAACTCTTATGCATGTCTACTAGATCTTTTGATTCACTTGTAAATGTTTGTTCTTAAAATAAGCCAGTGACTTTTGTTTTGAAGATTCAGTTATGTGGATGACTGAGAACATGATCTTGCAATATTGGAATTCAAGCTTTCCTAACGGATCATATATTGGTTCCCTCAAGTGTTAACTCTGGAACTGAATAGTTATTGAGCTCAAATTTATAATAAGATTATAAATTAACCATTCACTAGTGGATTAATGGTACTTAAATATCAAGGGGCATTTAGATGGGTAAAACAATAATTTTGACCAGCTCTAATTTACGAACCAATAATTGAAGGACAGAACTACATGTTTATAGTGGAGAAATAATGGAATTAATAAATACATTCTAACCAGCTTTAAATACATTTATACAATCACTAAGAGTTCAATTTCATATTTATAGTGGAGAAATAATGAAATTAATAAATAATATTATTTAAGTAAAGAGTTTAATTAATAATATGATTTATTGGAGCTTAAGATTATAGTTCCATGGTCCTCAAGTTACCTCTGTACTACGCAGTCTAGGGTATGAATATTTCAGGACATGAGAAAATGACTGACTTACAAAATAAATTTTTATTTTAGGGCAAGTACATAATAATGAGATAATTATGTATGATCAATTAATTAAACATTAATTAATTGTATCATATATATATATATATATTATAAATTACAAAAATTATATATATATATATAATTATTGATTATTTTTCTAATTATCGATAAGTGAGATAAAATATCTAATTTATAAAATTAGATAATTAAATTTTTATTAGATAATAATTTGAATCAACTAAATCTATTATTTGTGAAATAACAGATAAGTTAGTGATAAGGATTATCAGATATATTAATTTTAAATTAACTGAAAATAAATATTTAATTCATAGTAATTACCACGTGTCAATCACTGACTGGGTATCAGAGATTGACATGGACTACTCTAGTGTCATGTGGCACTATAAGAGTTGGGGTGCGACACTATAGTGCCACACGACACTACAGTGGTGTCGTGAGGCACAGTGCAGTGAGGCTTAGACCAAGGGTGGTATAATCATAGAGGCTCTCTCTCGCAAGCAGGGGGGTTCAAATCCCAGCCCAGTTCGGCATGCGGCTTGGGTACACCTGCCCGTTCTGCAGACACAAATGCCGGTCTAAAAATCTTGTCCCTATATGGGCCGTCTTTTGCTCAGTTTAATTTATTTCCTCTCTAAAGAAGTCCAAAAATCCTAAGAATATTCTTGAATGGAATATTCTAGGCTCTTAATGCTGGATAATAGCCCAAAAACATTTTTTAGCATTAATCATTGGGCCAAAATATTTTTTGGTGCTTAATTAGGCTTTATAATGGCTCTCTCCATGAACACTATAAAAGAGGTGCTCTCCTCCTTTATTTCATACACCAACAAAATAATTAGCTTCTATTTTCTCTCTTAGTCTTTTCTCGATTTTTGGCTTGTTTTTATCCACGTTTTGGTTCAGCTTTTTTGGCACAGTTTTCAGTTCAATTTTTTGTTTGGTTTTAGGTCTGAATTTCTTGGTTTGAGTCTTGGTTCTAAGCCGTTACTCTGGTTGTAGAATTCAGATTAGTCAGTTCGACAAGGTGATGAGTAAGGTGCTCTTCAGTTACCTCCAACCATTTTATCTTGGGAAACATATGCCATTATCAACCTTTAGTACCACAAGTAAGGGAGCATAATTGTTTTAAGAAAACTGTGAAAACACGACTACGTTTAAAATTCTCCTTAATTTTATATTATCGTTATGTTGTTCATAATTTATTTCAACTATTGTATTTACGTTGCTAATTTTGTAATTGTTATATTACTGTGATTTTCATTTAATCTTATAATGCAACACAATATTTCTAACAATCTTAAAATATTTATGGATTTACAAGTTATTACGTTATAGGATTAATTTTTGGAAATTAATTTGGTTTTTTTACCTTAAATATTATTTTTAATATTGTCCAAAGACTCATTTTTTGAAAATTAATTTGGTCTTTTAACCTAAAATATTTTTTTAAATATTCTCTAAAATTTCAAAACTGGAAGTAACTATACAAAGAAGTTCTGGCTAAGGAATCTGAAACTCAAGAGGACTTGTCCTTCCAATTACATGAGAACTGAATACTGTCGAGAGAGTTGGTCCTGGATTTGGTCTTAGAACCCCACAAATACGCCTTGATAGTTATCTGTAAAAGTGCTATTTGGTTTGTTTTGAAAAATATTTGGAAAATTAGCATATTTTCATCTTCGAGAAAATAGCATAATTTTTGAAGTTTTGACACATTTTTTATTTATATTTCAAATAAGGAAATATGACAGC
>QANY01011424.1:868511-966592 GCA_003255025.1 Datisca glomerata | reverse complement strand
AACCATTTTACAATGGGTGTTGTGGGGTACTAATACATTCCCCACACACAAACGACTCCCGAACTAACTTTGAGTTTTCGTAGACCAAAAAAATTTTCATCTTAAAATCGGTGACCAATCACACCCTAAAATGATTGGTGGCGACTCTAAATTTCTTTTTCTTAAAACAAAAATAAATTTTTTTAATCGCCGCTCCGCGTCGCACGCACGTTGCGACACCAAGTTATAGGAATCTAAAATTATTTGGAGACCAAACTTTAACAACTGTTTCTGATCTTATTTCTATCCAAGGAAATGTTTCAAATTCTATCAAAGTATATAAATTTGTTTCCTGTTCGAAGTGCAAAGGACGTTCTATCAATTCATCTTCCTAGGATAGCTGTCAAAGATTCTATTGTTTGCCTCTTATTTTTAGTTAAATCTTACCATCATGCTATTCATGAAGATAAATATCTAATGGTTCAAATTTTCCATTATCTTCTCATATTGTTTTTCCTTTATTCTGGAAAATATTTTGAAAAGCTAATATTCCTCAAAATCTTAAACTATTCATGTGGAAAGCAACTTGAGGATACATCTCAGCCAAACTAACTAGTACTAAAACATGGAAGAATATAACTAGTGAAACTTCTTGGCGCGCGAATTTGTCTATTAGAAGATGAATATGTTTTTCATTCATTAGTTGGCAGTAAGTTTGTCTAAGTTTGTTTGCATAGCTCTAAGTTACGATTAAGGGCTGACTCTAATTCAACAGAAAATTTTAAGGAACTCAAGATCATCCTGATGGAGGTAGTAAATTTGTTTCTTTATTCTGTCTTATCTGTTGGCTAATATGGAAATATAGATGCAAATTTGTCTTTGAAGGCACATCAGTATACCCATTGAGGTCTTGGGAGATTGCTGAAAAGACTTGGATTTCTTTTATGGATGCTAATTTGGGAAAGTCAGGGACGAAATGGAGCTCAGTATCAATTAAATCAAATTTAAAAATATGATAAATTAGATATTTAGTGCCTTTAGCTGAAATTGGAAGCTCAGAAATTTGGCTGCTGACATTCAAAGGAGACTTAATAATGGTTAGTCTATTTCTCTATCTTGGATTAGTAGGAAAATCAATGCAGTTGTTGACACTGTCTCAAAGTACAGTAAAGATCAGAACTAGATTATTAATGATTTTTTCGGTTTACCTTATTGTATTGTTAGTTTAGTTGGCAATGCTAAAAGTATGATTGTAAGTGGCTTTAAACTACCTTCACACTTACTGTTTTGGTTTCTATCGGGTATCATGCTACAGGTTAAATAGGGGACTAGTCGAGTGTATGACTTTATTTAAGAAAATAGCCGAAAATACAAGAGATTGAAAAATTGTCGAAGTTGTTATAATACAGGTTCATTAATTATTTATATACTCTAAAATATTTATTTTCTTAGTGGAAACATTTAAAATTCTGTAAATTCATGTGTACTTTGTGTGAAATATTTATATACTTAGTGGAAGCAAGTAGTGTAAAAGATTTATACAATGTGTAAAAACAAAATCTGTCTATGTATTGTTGTCCTTGCTTAACATTGATGGTCTTTCTAGAATGACGTCTCTGCAAAGAAAAATCTAAATTCAAAGCTGAAAAGTCCTCTAACACTAATTTCTATAAAGCAAAACAGCAAAAGTCCATAACATCACTTTCTTTTGTTCGGCCTTAAAGTGGTCAACTAAGGAGTATTTTTCAAAGTCATAACCACTCGCATGACCCTACATCTAAATATCTACCAAATCCCAATTAATCTGTTTTTAGAAACCAAGGATGTGTTCTTCGTAATTGACATAATGATGTAACATTCTTTTCCTATATAAGCTGGTAGTGGTAGCTGCTTCATGTTTAGGACATCAATATGAGGAGGAAATTAGAGCCTAAAAGCACTTCTTTTTAACTCGTGAGTTGGAAAAAACATGTCTTCTTCTTTATCAACTTTGTGCAGCTACTTGCTAGTTGCATCCATTGTTCTACCACTACTACTTAATCAATCAAAAGCGCAATTGACTACTACCTTTTATAATTCAACATGCCCTAATGTTTCCAGCATTGTTCGTAATGCCGTTCAACAGGCTTTGCAATCGGATTCCAGGATCGGCGCTAGCCTCATTCGCCTTCATTTTCATGATTGTTTTGTTAATGTATTTCAAGCCTCGTTCTTATATGAAATTAAACTTGTGTTTTAATTATGATTGTCTAATTTGATTTAATTTTTTTTAGGGATGTGATGCTTCAATCTTGTTGGATAACAGTGCAAACATACAGAGCGAGAAAGACGCTGCCCCTAACACCAACTCGACTCGTGGCTTTGATGTTGTAGACAATATAAAGAATGCTGTTGAAAATTCCTGTGCTGGTGTTGTGTCATGTGCCGATATTCTCGCCCTCGCTGCCGAAGCCTCTGTTTCTTTGGTAATTCATAGACGTCTTACAGAAACTCTTTTAATACTCCCGAATTTACAGATTGATTAGCTCATTCAAGTGAGACAATCACGAATTTCAAATGATATATAGAAAGAAATGATTTTTTTTTCAAAATAGTACTATTTCAATCATTACATGACATGAGATTAGGATTTTGATTGCGATAATTTTGCAGTCAGGAGGGCCATCATGGAATGTGCCATTAGGGAGAAGAGATAGTCTAACTGCAAATCAAGCTGGGGCAAATGCCTCTTTACCCTCTCCATTTGAAGGTCTAACAAACATCACTTCCAAGTTCTCTGCGGTCGGCCTAAACACAAACGATCTCGTTGCATTATCTGGTAAGCAAAAGAAACATGATAATTATAGTTTAATATCTTCTAAATTTGATCATGTTGTCGATCCGGTCCTCATCATATTAATTTTATCAATCCATCTCGTTTAAGTTTAACCTTCAAGCAGATCGATGTAGAGTTTGAGTTGCAGTCAATGACGATCAAACCATGAAATTAACTCAACCACAATCTAAGGTTTAAACCCAAAGAAAACAAACAAAGAGAGGATCCTGGTACTCCCAACTATAAACACAACAAATTAATATGCAGGTGCGCACACATTTGGAAGAGCTCGGTGCGGATTATTCAGCAACAGACTTTACAATTTCAATAACACAGGCAACCCTGACCCAACACTAAACTCATCCTACTTAACCGCTCTGCAACAGACATGTCCACAAAACAGCAGCGGATTTGCTCTGGCCGACCTTGATCCGACAACCCCTGATACATTTGACAACAATTACTTCAGCAATCTTCAGAACAATCAAGGCCTTCTCCAATCAGACCAAGAGCTCTTTTCAACAAGTGGGGCAGCCACTATTGCTATTGTCAATAGCTTTAGCAGCAACCAAACTGTATTTTTTGAAAGCTTTGCTCGGTCAATGATAAATATGGGAAATATTAGCCCTTTGACTGGAAGTAACGGGGAGATTAGATTGGATTGTAAGATAGTTAATGGAGGTGATGCAGTGCTTAAGGAGCTAACCTTCATGGCTAGTAGGGATCACCCCAAGGCTCGGTGAGCGAATCTAGAGCAATTATCTATCATATTGTAATAATATAATGTAATAATGTTATTTCCTTATTTAGGTGGCCTTTTAAGGAGGTTTTTACGCGTAAATAAGTACCTTTGAGGGATATTTCAATTTTAAGGATATTCCATTAGAGTTTGTAGACAAGAACCTATATATAAGCCACTTTGGGAGACACAAAATTCAGTTTCGTGATGAATAAAATCTTCAAGTTTACTCGTTTTTCTAATTTCTTGATGTTCTTGCGGGAATTAACAAGATTGTAAGTATCGTTGTGTATGTTCATGTTTATGATTGCATTTCTCATCCGCATGCTACATCAGTTGGTATTAAAACAACACATAGTTATCCTTTTTTTTTTTTACTTTTCACTAGTTCTCAAGTTTAGTAAATATTATTAGGTTTTGTGCGAATGTTATGCTGCAAAATTGCTTCTAAATTTACCTTGTTATTTTTTTAATTATTCTTGAATTTACATTGTGTGGTGTGTGAAAACAGAAGTTATAGCACGTGGGAAGGGCATATGAGATGAAGAAATGGTTCAAGTATGAAAGGATATGTTGTCTATGTACTGGTTCATCCTAGTTATTACTCTTGACAAGTTAAACACTGACAAATTGAGAACAAATAGAAAACAAAATTTTTGCGCTTACAATATTGTTTGTTTGTTGCATTATTCGAACTCTTTTTTTCAGCAAAATAGTTTGTGATCTGAACTTTTATGTATATACAATCTACAAGGCATCGAAACAGAGATTTGATAATGAAGACATTTTTTCTTAAGAAGAGGGCACAACAAGTCTCTGTCATGATCCTTTGTTCTTATTACGGTGCATAAAACATGTTTGGTCTTAGAGAGAAAAGGAATAAGAACAACATGAGAACTCACTGAGAGATAGTTTGGTTACGTCTTGAATGTATGTTTCTAGGTTGGGACTTTTGCTATTCAAGACATTTTTTCTCCTCTCTCATTTGATTTATGCTCACATTCAATTAGAGTTATTGATTTTCCTCTACATGCTTATATTCATGCTTTTCTTGCCGTCGTGAATGTTTTAATATATTTGGTCTCGCTGGGTGGCCGTTGTAGGCTGTGGATTGTGACATCGGCCACTGTTGTAGCCTATCTACCGAAAGGAAAAGTGAGCAAATAATTAAGTTGTGTACGTAAAAACAAATCTATTGCTTTCTTCTTGTACAATCAGATGGCGGCTGCTGCTCAATGAATCACGCTCTTAACATTATATTTCGTGCTTTGCAATTGTAATTGTTATTCCATTTGTGAAAATTATGGTTTGATATTAATATTGTTAGATTCTGAAATTTATTGAATCAGACTGAAATTAATCTATTTATATTTGTTACATGGTTTGAGTTTTGATTATATGCATCAATGCATGCAATGCGTTTTTCGATTCTAGTGGATTGTAGAAAAGGTGTGAGAAATAAAATTTTGGGTCAAAACATAGCCTCAAAACTTTGGGTTGCGGGATCATTTAGTCCTAGATTTCTAAAAATGTATTTTGTTCTTCAAACTTTAAAAATATATAACTTCTGGTGTTGTGCCAAAACTCATAAAACACAGCTAAAACTTATAGGAACCAATCAATGACAGTAAAGAGAATGAGAGAAAGATACAAGAATTTTATAGTGGTTCAGCCTATCAACGAATAGGCCTACATCCAGTTGTGAATACTATCAATACACTATATAATCAGGAGGTTACAAGGTTTAATCACAATTACAATATACAGATTCAAGGAGAAGAACTAATGCAAAACAAATTGAGAAAATGCAACTTTCCTGTAGTTTCATGGCAGCCAAGCAAGTCTCGCTCTCTCTTTGAAGCTTCACTTTCTGAGTAACAACCTTCTCACCCTCTCCTCCATCTCACACAACTGATATTATATCATTTATTGCACACTATCACTCAACCAATGATTTAGCTCCATCTGGCAGAGAGTGAGTGATGCAGAGATCCTTTATAACCAATAACACAGAGGCATTGCTAACTAACTTAACCAACCTAACAGTTGTTCATCCAATCAGAATTAACACAGTTGGACCACTCAAGTTTATACACCTATTACAAATTCTCCACCTTGGATCAAGCTTGAGAGCTTCTCTGACACATATATCAGTATTGATAGTTAAACACAACACTCAGTGTTCTGAGTAGGTGACATTCAACAAGTATAAGCATTTTCTAAACTTGGTGGATGTCACTACCTTAGTTATCATATCTGTAAGGTAGTCTTCAGTATGAATTTTGTCAATGAATAACCTTCCTGAAGAAACAACATCTTTGATAAAGTGCAACTTAATATCTATGTTTTTTGTCCTTTCATGGTACATTTGGTTCTTTGACAGATGTATTAGACTCTGATTGTCACAATACAATGTCACCTTGTCTTGTTTGACTCCTAGCTCTCCAATGAGACCTTGAAGCCATAATGCTTCTTTAACAGCTTCTGTGACAATAATATACTCTGCCTCAGTTATGGATAGAGCCACAATATGTTGTAAGGAAGATTTCTAGCTGATTGTACACCCATACAAGATAAACACATAGCCTGTTAAAGACCTCATTTCATCAAGGTCACCTACAAAATCAAAGTCCACATATACCATTAAGGATTTTCTTATGTTCTTTACCCTTTCATACTTTAAACCAAAACCAAGTGCTCCCTTTAGATATCTTAACACCCATTTCACTACTTCCCAGTGAACTCTTCCAGGTTTTGAGATAAATATGCTGACTAAGCTAGCTGCATAAGCCAAATCTGGTCTAATGCATACCATATAGTAATTAAGCTACCAACAACACTTGAGTAGGGTTTTTTCTCAATGTAACCTCTCTCTTCATCAAACTTAGGTGACTTGCTAGATAAGATCTGAAAATGTGCAACCAAAGGTGTTTGAATAGGTTTTGAATCTATCATATTAAACCTTTAAAGAATCTTTAGAGTATAATCCTTTTGAAATACATGCATACTGAAATTTATTTTATCTCTAAGGTTGTTCATACCTAAGATCTTCTTTACTGCACCTAGATCTTTCATTTCAAACTCCATACCGAGCTGCAACTTCAACTTATTTATCTCAGTCATA
The DNA here is from genome assembly GCA_003255025.1 of Datisca glomerata. NCBI lineage: Eukaryota > Viridiplantae > Streptophyta > Magnoliopsida > Cucurbitales > Datiscaceae > Datisca > Datisca glomerata. Next base: position 959,935 of record QANY01011424.1, on the reverse strand, counting down.
TCAGTTGAGGTAATTTACATGTCATCTACATATATCATTAGAAAAACCTTGGCATGCCTATTAAGCATCTAAAATACACACAACTACAAGATTTACTTCTTGTGTATTTATTTCTCATCATGAATTCACCAAACCTCAAATATCACTGTCTACCACTTTGTTTCAATCCATAAAGAAATCTTTGAAGTAGACATACCTTATTTTCATTTCCATTGCTAATGAACTCATCTAATTGAGCCATATAGATATTCTCTTCTAGCTTTCCATATAGAAAAGCATTTTTAACATCCATTTGCTCCAATTCCAATCTAAACTCAGTAACAATGGCTAACATAACTCTGATTGGTGTGTGTTTCACCACATGAGAGAAGATTTTAGTGTAATCAATTCCTTCTCTCTGTTAGAAAACTTTACCCATCAACCTTGCCTTGAATCTTGGCTTCTCAACTCCTTAGATGCCCTCATTTTTCTTGAAAATCCACTTGCATCCAACAACCTTCTGATTTGGAGGTTTGTTTATAAATGTCCAAGTGTGGTTCTGCAATAAAGATGTCATTTCCCTTTTCATTGCATCGAGCTAATGTTGCCTGTTCTTGCTCTTAATTGGCTCTTAAAAATTTATGGGTTCATTATCACTAATATCTTCAGCCACTATCAAGGGAAATGATATTAAATCAGCATACCTATATCTTGTGGGTGCCTTTGTATTTCTCCTTTTTTGTCTCTTGCCAGTTGATAATTATCCAGAGGATCTAGTGATTAATTTGAAACTTCAACAACTTCTTGGTTACAATTATCAAATGCATCTTCAAGCCCCACCTCAAAACCAACTCTGCCTCTTTTGAGCTTTCTCCTTATTTGATCATTGTTTTGAGCTATCCATGTACATTTGACATTCTATTAATGTGACATCTCTATTGTTAAAAATTTTAGAGTTGTTTCCTTCTGAATACCATAGTTTGTACCATTTAACACCTTCTAGATAGTCAATGAACATACATCTTTTGGCCATTGGCTCAAGTTTTCCCTACTTGACATGTGCATAAGCTACAGAACCAAATACTTTAAGGTTATCATAGCTTGGGGGTGTGCCAAACCACATTTCTTCCAGTGTTTTGAAGTTTATGATAGCAAATGGGAATCTGTTTATCATATATGCAGTTGTGTTAACAGTCTCTGCCCAAAACTTCTTTGGTAGGTTTGCACATGACAACATGCACATCACTCTTTCAAGTAGACTCATATTCATTCTTTCTGCTAAACCATTCTATTGAGGTGTATTAGGTATTGTCTGTGTCTCACTAGCACGTCTTCCTTGTAAAGCTTGCTGAAACTCTCATTTAGATACTCAAGGCCATTGTTTGTTCTCAATTTCTTAACATTTTTATCGTTTTGTAGCACCACTATCATTTTCCAGTCTTTGAATCTAAAAAAGCTTCATCTTTAGACTTGACGATGTATAACCATACTTTTCTAGAACAATCATCAATAATTGAAATGAAATACTTTCCACCTTCCAATGATTCAGTTCTAGCTGACCCCAGAGATCATACTAAACATAGCTCAGCATCTACTTGGTTGTATGTGTAGAGAAGCTAAACTTCACCTGGTTGCCTTCCTAAATATACGATGCTCACAAAACTTAAGATTTTCAAGTTTATAACCATATAGCAACCCTTATTTCTAAAGTTCTTGCAACCCTCTTCCACTGACATACCCAAGTTTTCTAAGCCATAAATTTTTTCTCTTCATTTCTGATGCAGAGACTGTTGTTACTGATCCAAGTATTGTATATATCAATCTTTCTAATGTCCTTCATAAAAACTATTGAGCCTTTATTATTTTCATAATTCCATCACCTCATTTGACGGTGTATCCATTCTGATCTAACACACCAAGAGAAAATTAAATTTCTCTTTAAGTTTGGCACAAAACTCACTTTAGTGAGAATTCTTTCTAGCACATCATGAGTTCTAATTCTGGTTGTCCCTATTTCAGTTACCTTACATTCCTTGTCATCACCTAGAAGGAACTTTCCACTGTCTATTGCCCTGAAAATTTCAAATCAATCTCTGCTAGAAGTCATGTGAAATGAAAACCTGATTCAAATATTCATTGTTTATCAGAGTTCTTTGTAGTAACTACTAGAACATCACTATTGGCATAGCCATCTTTTACTACTGCAACATCTCCATCAACAGTGTCTTTCTCTTTTGCTTCTTTCTTTCTCTTAGGATAGAGTCTTCTTGTGTCATTCCCCATGATAATGGTAACATTTGAACTTCTTTCCCCCTTTTAATTAGGATATGGACTTCCCTTTTCTTCTCGTTTCTCTTTTCTTAGTTCCGCATCTAGCCACCAAGATGTCTCCAGACTGCTCATTCTGCTCATTTCTTCTTTGTAAGTCCTTAGAGTTAAGTGAACCAACTACATCTTCAAGAGAAGGAGTTTCTCTGCCATGTTTCAGAATATCCATAAAGTTTTCATATGACTTAGGTAGGGAGTGCAGCAAAACTAATGTCTTACCTTCATCATCATAGTCAACTTGGATGTTTGCAAGATCCAAACATAATTTATTAAATTCATTTATGTGATCCTGAAGATTCTTCCCTTCTAGCATCTTGTATGTGAAGAATTTGGCCTTAAGATACAACCTATTTAGTAATGTCTAGGTCATGTACAAGCTTTCCAGCCACACCTCAACTATTGTTTTCATCTTCACCATCCCTCTTAACACTTTATCACACAAGCTCAGAATCAAGGTATTATAAGCTCTCTTCATAATATCCTTCTTTTTTCATCATTATAGGTATCAGGCATCCTACTTTCACCTCCTAGAGCTTCATCAAGTCCTAGGTTTCCTAATAAGGCCAGCATTTTTATTTTCTAAATGTTTAAGTCATTAGTTCCATCAAACTTTTCTATTTCATGTTTTGCAAATGTGAAAGCCATAATAGACCTTTAGTCGAACACTTAAGAAACTGGTACTCTTATCTAAGGAAAATTGAGCAGAAACTAACTGAGTATTTCTTACAACACTGCTCTGATACTACTTTGTTGTGTCAAAACTCATAAAACGCAGCTAAATCTTAAAGGAACTAATCAATAATAATAAAGAGAATGAGAGAATTAAGACATCAGAATTTTATACTAGTTCAACCCATCAATGAATAGGCCTACATCCAGTTGTGAATACTGTCTAGCCACTATATAATCAAGAGGTTACAAGGTTTAATCACGGTTACAGTATACAGATTCAAAGAGAAAAAGAACTAATGCAAAACAGACTGAGAAAATGCAACTTTCACGTATTTTCTTGGCATCCAAGTAACTCTCTCTCTCTCTCTCTCTCTCTCTCTCTCTCTCTCTTCGAAGCTTCACTTTTTGAATAGCAACCTTCTCACCCTCTCATTTATCTCACACGACTCATATTGCATCAATTAGTACATATTATCACTTAGCCAATGATTTAGCTCCATCTGGCAAAGAGTGAGTGTGTAGAGATGCCTTTATAACCAATAGGACAGAGGCATTACTAACTAGCTTAACCAACCTGGCAATTGTTCATCCAATCAGAATTAACATCGTTGGACCACTCAAGTTGATACACCTATCACATATGATCTCAAATTAAACGTACACTATTTTCAATGCTTGTGCGTAACATGTGTCCTACTTTTAAGAATACTAGAACCTCTTGAACTTTAGGTCATCATTGAACACTGTAATCTCAAATTCTCAATTTTTTGAAAAATGTCACTTCACTCTCTTAACTTGTAAAACACATTATCCCAAGTACTTCAATCAACTAGAGCTATTAACAATACGACAAACAAATACTTAAAAGATAAAAAATTGTAAATATATTATGCACTACGGTAAACTATTTACATTGGTCATATTTACAATTATTTTTTCTCGAGTCCATTTTCCAAACAAGATTGCTAATTTTCTGCCATCTTTGTAATTATCGTAGTCTTGGATGGAATCAAAACATCTATCATTTCACTAAAAAACATGAGAGATTTTGTTTAATAACATGGATACCTATGAGGTTATTTGCAATGATTCAGCTGAACTCTAGAGTAGAAGAAGACCTCTTTAATTATTGGTGAGATACGTTTGATTAATGAAATTCTAAATTTGTTAAAAAAGTCTTCAAAGTAGAATTCATGATTTTTCCTAATTAGAAAAACATGAGACGATCAGCATCCCTTTGATTCTAGAAAGAGTAGAAATAGATACCATGAATTAATTAGTATAATATATTACATACCGATTAAGATAAGCTAAATATTCTAAGATTTAAACATTGAAAAAACACCATTTTTTATATTGTAAGTATCAGAGCCACATATCTTTGTTTCTTATTAAATTTGTGAATTTGTTCACGAAATTATATAGTCGACCTTGGATTTAGGGAGCAAATTGATGAAAAAGGTTGTGATGCAAAGTTAGAATATTAATAATATGTTTATTGTGTTGTAGTCCTTCATTAAGATTAATTATCATATGTAAATCATTTTCTAGAAGGTCGTCTCTGCCAAGAAAAAAACTAAATTAAGAGAAGAAAAGTCCTCTAAAACTAAATTATTATTAAACAAAACAGCCAAAGTGGACCTTAAAATAACATCAAACTTTCTGTTGATTGGCCTTTATGTGCTCAAACTAAGCATACAATTCAAAGTTTGGTTGTAAAGTAATAACCAATCTCATATCAGTACCAAATCACAATTAATTACTCTTTAAGGTTCATATCGCTCCACCTCTCTTTTGAATAATAACCATATAATTCTAGTCTCATAATCCCTATGATCAATTTTCTAGCATTCTCATACCATAGCAGACACATGACAATTCTTGGACTAATTGTAGCACGTCTATTGCACCGTTAGAGTTTAAAGAATCACAAGAATGATATACACATCTTTTCATAAATCATAGTAACTACTCAATTTAATTCCGTTTTGGTCGGAACAGACAGAATTTTCTAGTTCCATTGTATAGAAGTCGAGCTTTTTTGGTAGAGGTTTCAATTTGTTCTTCTGTTTTACAAACTAAAAAACATTCGGAACAAGTATACAAATAGTATATCAAATCTAAAATGACTTTCAGAAAATAAACTAAAACACTTAATAAATAACACTACTAAAACCGTGTTTAGTTATTAATTTTGGGCTACAGCTTTAACTGAAAACTCATTTTCCCTCTAATTGTGGGAAATTGCTTAGAATTTTCAACTCTGTATCCAACAACAACAAAACAAAAAAGCAAATCAAACATCTTATTTAAAAGCTGGACACCACACCATCACTACCAATCACCAACTTAATCACGTTTAATTAGCCTTTCAAGGGACACCGCCAAGCTAAAATAATGTAGTTTGAGCCTAAAATGCATAGTAGTTTTACTCACTTTAGTATTTAACTTTTAATTTACACCTACTACGTTTAAATTTTCTGCATTAATGGAAAACATAGCGGCGGGATATAAATTTTTTGTTGTTGAGTTTTCAACGACAGAGAAGAAGTTAGATCTGATTTGTTCAGTCATATCTGAATGGACTAGATCCGTTAAAAGAAAAAAAAATATTTTATTACAAATTTCATATTTGGCTCAACTGCAGTCTCTATCATTACTTAGCAACGGCAGAGACTATCATCTCATAAGAAACCCACATATTTCTCCATATAAATAATTGCATGTTAAAATTTTATTTTTCAAGATACTAATGCATTATGTTTTTTCTAAATATTTATAAAATATTATATATAAATACACGTGATGATTAAAATAAGGAAAAGAGTAGTACGAATTTCTTTGAAATAAACTTTAATGTCATGTCACAATTTGTATTATTGAGATTTTTAGGAACCAAGGATATGATATCTTCCTAATTGACATAATGATGTGATATGCTTTCCTATTTAAGATAGTAAGATTAATATTGAAGTCATCACTGTGAGGAAGAAAATTAGAGCCTAAAAGTACTTCTTTTTCACTCATTACTGTGAGGAAGAAAATTAGAGCCTAAAACCACTTTCACTCATCAGTTGTAAAGAATCATGTCTTCTTCTTTATCAACTTTCTACTGCTTGTTAGTAGTAACCATTGTTCTAACATTACTACTTAACCAATCAAAAGCTCAACTGAGCACTACATTTTACAATTCAACATGCCCCAATGTTTCCAGCATTGTTCGCAATGCAGTTCAGCAGGCTCTCCAATCGGATTCTCGGATCGGTGCTAGTCTCATTCGTCTTCATTTTCATGATTGTTTTGTTGACGTAATTCACAGATCCTTCTTATGAACTTAAACTTGTGTTTTAATTACGGTTGTTTAATTCCATTCAATTTTGTTAGGGATGTGATGCTTCAATCTTGTTGGATAACAGTGCAAACATACAGAGCGAGAAAGATGCTGCCCCTAACACCAACTCTACTCGCGGCTTTGATGTCGTTGATAATATAAAAACTGTTGTTGAAAATTCTTGTGCTGGTGTTGTGTCTTGTGCTGATATTCTTGCCCTCGCTGCCGAATCCTCTGTTTCTTTGGTAATTCATAGACATGTTATCGACATTCTTTCGATTAACTCATTCACGTGTGAGTTCTTATAAAAAATATTAAGAATGAGTTAGTTACGTATTCTGAATGATATATAGAAAACAAAATGAGTTTTTTTCGGGTCAATACTGTTTCAATCATTTTCATGACAGAAGATTAGGATTTTGATTGTGTTAATTTTGCAGTCAGGAGGACCAGCATGGAATGTGCCATTAGGGAGAAGAGACAGTCTAACAGCAAACCAAGCAGCGGCCAATGCCTCTATTCCCTCTCCTTTTGAGGGCCTAAACAACATCACATCCAAATTCTCTGCTGTCGGATTAAACACAAACGATCTCGTTGCATTATCTGGTGAGTAGAACAAAAATTATAAATAAAATTTATTTTGTCCTCATCATCTTAATTTTACCAATTAAGTCTCTACATTTCTTAGATTGGGTACAATTCAAACCCTCCGTGCATCTCGTATAAGTTTAGTCGTCAACAAATAAAAAAAATGACAAATTAGTGATCGACACGTACATATTATAACATATAATTGCAGGTGCACACACATTTGGAAGAGCTCAATGCAGAGTGTTCAGCAACAGGCTCTACAATTTCAATAACACAAGCAACCCTGACCCAACATTAAGCTCATCCTACTTAGCCACTCTGCAGCAAACATGTCCACAAAACGGCAGCGGATTTGCCTTGGCCAACCTTGATCCGACAACCCCCGATACATTTGACAACAATTACTTCAGCAATCTTCAAAACAATCAAGGCCTTCTCCAATCAGACCAAGAGCTATTTTCAACAAGTGGGGCAGCCACTGTTGCTATTGTTAATAGCTTTAGCAGCAACCAAACTGCATTTTTTCAAAGCTTTGCTCAGTCAATGATTAATATGGGAAATATTAGCCCTTTGACGGGAAGTAATGGGGAGATCAGATTGGATTGCAAGAAAGTTAATGGTAGTTAAATTAGAGCTTTATATAAAAGTTAATGCATGTGATTATGTATGTGATTTGAGATTGATATCAATTATAATTCGTTAAGCATCTTTACCATCTGTTCATCATTTTCTTTACTTTTGTTTGGCTTGCTAAGTTATAATTAACTAATAAAAAACACACGAAACAGTAACCAAATGTAAAAAACAACTCATACCCTTAAAATATGGCTCACATGATAAATGGCTTGATTTCCTTGGTTAAGATAAGTGTTTAAATCTCACCATTGGTCGTTAGAGATGTAATATATGTATATCTTATCGTATGTAATATATGTATATCTTATCGTACTCGTTCGAGTTCTGTTGAGTTTTGATCCTGACATAGGTGTGGTGTGGAGACTTCAATATCGTGTTGGCGGGTGCCCGCAATGTCACTGCTAGGTAGTATAATCAATTCCTCATCCTACCTATTTCTTAAAAAATGAGAATTAATGGATAATAAATTCTATTTTGGAGTTCCGTTTTAAGGCTTGATTTCAAATGAGACTCACATATTATTTTGATAACTCATGACTATCTTATTTTGATAACTCATGACAGATGATACTCATATGGCCAAAGACGATGTTTGAGTGAATGAGAAACTGATGCTCAAAGTGTATTCATGAAACTAAAAATAAATTATGAAAGCGTGATTATTTTACACTTTTATAGAACGGTCTTTCAACTCTTAATTTTTCGAAACCATCAGAATAATTCTACATTATATTGTCGAATTATTTTGAAATTTATTTCAAAATAAAATTGCAATATTTATTCTAAAATTTATTACATCGTAGTTCTGAAATAAATGCCATTTTTTAAAATTGACCATGAATTTATTTTAGAATTAAATTCATTTTTTCAATTCTAACCTCTTTTATGACTATAAATTGACACCTCATCACTTCATTCCAGCACACCAAAAACTCAAACAATTGAATACATCTCATTGTTGCATTCTCTGATTCTGAATTTCTAGTGATGTGTAGAGATATTTCAAGTACCAGTGTGATATAGTTTGGGTTCTAATCAGTTCGTCAAACAATTTGTTATGGTGCACGATAGCAGCTCGTTCCGCTGCTGCATCTTAAAAGATAGATGCCTAACGACCTCAAGTACCCACTAGATGAGGTGAATTTTTTTAAAGAAATTTGTATAATACACGGGCCTCAGCTCAGTTTGAAAATATATAATTTCTTCATCATATCGTTTTGCATCATATTTATATTCTAGATTATTGTAATTTATAGTTTTGATCATTCTATTGTATTGTATAGATTATATGTACCGTATTTAATTGAATATTGCATGCATAGATTATTGTTTAAAGACAAAAACAACTCAAAGTTTCCTGCAATTTTGCGTTTCTGGAACAATTTTGAAATCTGGAATTTTGTGATAAATTTTCAGTTCTTCATAAAATCTGGAAAAAAAAAAAGAGTTCTTGACCAACTTTCAGGTCTTGACTAATTCTGAATAGTTTTGAGTGTGATGCTGGCTGAATTTTTGAAGTGGACTAATTTTTGTTGGCGTGAACTAAGAATTATTTAGGGCTTTATACAAAAATAGCTACATTAAGTTATTACAAATTAACAATAAGTTTTATGAATATCAAATATAATCATATTTTATGGACCACCGACTATAAACATTTATCTTCCTATTATACTCTTCTACATAATATTTAATGATTATTTTTATAAAAAAAATTGAAAACCTCATAAACTCACCCACTCTCTCTAACTATTTGAATGAATGTATATGTTATTTATGTTATATTTATAAACAACATAAATAAATAATATACAAATGGATATGTTATTCATAGATGGCAGTTTTATATATAAATACCTTTTATACACACATATATATAATATATAAGTTATATATAATATATTACACGTATTTTTTATTAGTGTATATAAACAAGTGTGAAAGAGATAAATAATATCTATTTAACATATTCAAATACTAACAATTTAGAGAGAGAGAAAGATATTCTCTTTAATATATATTTGCTTATTACCTAATTTGGAGAGAGATGGAGAGAGATGGAGAGAGAGAAAGATAGGGAGGAAACAAATAATTTGGTTAAAATGGTTTTATATACACTAAGTTAGGAATCAAATGTATTTCACGTACTTAAACTGAGTTAAGGATGTACTTCACATTTAGAAAGTTAAATATTATTAATTATCTTTGTATTCAATTCATCGTATTCATTTAAAGAAAGTTATGCCACATTTCATTTTACTGAGCTAAATGATTAAATTATACAGTTTGAAGTTGAACGTACATATTAAATAAGATTTTACAAATTTGAATATTTCAGAGATTGACCCTTATGGAAAACCGAAATATAATTTCCACTTTATTTCTATTTCCGCATAGATAAAAGGGCATGTATATATTTTTTTCTTGGCTTTACAAATATGATAAAAACTAACTAATCTTTAAAAGTTCTACTCTACATTCTTAGACTTATGTATTATCATTTGATTGCATCTCATATATAACTCCAAAACTTATATAAGTATCATCTTCTGACAGTCAACAACAAATAAATAAACTGAACCATAATTTGATTTTTCCAGTTTTTTTATTGGTGATCAAAAGGAGTAACTACGACTTTATACATAATTCACTTTTAATGCTACAACCTAAGAAATATGTTTTCATCTCACATTCTTATGTCCTTGAGTATTGTCAGTAGAAGCTAACCTAGAAATCAGTTGGGTGTCAACTTCCACTTGAATTGGCAATGTTGAATAGATTGACTATAGATGCACAACACTTGTAACAATATGCACTCAAGTGACTTTAGAACAAATGTTTACATATGTGTTTGACTTTATATAGGTTTCTGAAATGCATTCACATAAAAATCTAAAATTAAAAACAAACATATCTCATTAATGTTTTATACATAAATGCGATATATATGACTCAGGCAGTGCACATTATACTATATTTTCTTATGTATTATGTTTATTATGAATTTTGATAGTTATTCTATATTTATTGTTTTGTAAAAGAAGATTTTGACAAGTCACTCTATATTTAGCTAATTCTAGCTACATTCGATATTTTGTAAACCATAGTTAAATTTATGTATAAGTCATTATGGTAACAATATGAAATGTATGTTCAAGAGTGGTGTAAACTAAAGCATATTGGAGATGAAAGAAATATTGTAAGAAAACCCAAAGACAAAGTGGGATTTCTTCAAGACACTAAATGAATAAATCATCTCCATTTATAGATTAACTTAAACATTAAGTGAATCTTCAAAATTTCGTGACAAATATAATAACTAAAAGATAAGATGATTTTTGAAATATTTTACTAATAAATAGGAATTTAGCTTAAATATTATTCTTGCCAACCAAAATATGTCTTTTAATTTTACTATAGTCTACTAAAAGGTGACATTTTTTCTTCAAAAATAGTAATTATCAAACAAGTCTTCTCATTAAGTGTTTGTATTTGCTATTTAGTGTGAGCGTATAATACAATGCCTTCCAGAATCATTAAATCTTAAAAATATGAGAAGCATTAATTAGTTGATATGTTAACTAAGTAATCAACATACTTTATAGATAACAAAAGATATTCGAAGAATGAGAAAATGTCATTAATTAGAAGTATATAAATTAAGTTAAGTAATTATAAATATAAATAATTAAGCAAAAGCTAAATTTTGATCTTAAAACATTCCTTATTATTATTATTGTTGTTATAATAACTATTTTACATGGAGAATTTTCAAAGTAGATCTATTGAAAAAAATCTAAGTAAATCTTTCATGTCCAACTATCCATCTCTTCAAATTGCAAAACCATATTAATTATAGGATAATAAATATAATTGATAATATTTAGTTAATTAATTAGTTAGAAGTAACAGTGAATGAGAGAGCGACAAATGTAACTTTGATGGGCATTTTAGGAAAAGCAAAAAAAAAATTGATTGTCCAAAAATGATTCTCACCTCCTTCTCACTTTTAATATATTATAGATTATAGATTTAGAGAAATAGATATTTAATGGTTATAAATATAGAGAGATTAAAAAGGAAGATGTTACATTTAAATAAAATAATAAAATTGATGAACATGTAACTAGAAAACTATTAAATTTAATATAATTTATTATATTAATTATTAGCTATTGAAAGTGTGATATTCGATGTTTTTTAAAAGTTTGACAAAATTAAATTTAAAATTAGTAATGTGTCTAAATGATATCATTTCTGATTTATTTATATAAGATATATTTATGGGTTGTATTACTAATTATATGTACATGCATGTTGGGCTTTGGTTGTTGAGCTAAATTATCTGAAAATTATATTTTCAGCATATAGTTTATGTTAATCATATTTATGCATAAAAGTTTACAAATACCATTATTCGGCCCCTATTCTAGTGTTCTATGACAAGGCATTGTACTTTTGAATATTTACCTTTTAAACTCTAAATCTATGCATATAAGAATTCAGCCTCATAATTTTGTGTGATTATGATCTGATCCTTGAATGTTTTAATATTATCAAATTAACCCCTAATATTGTAGACAATTTTATAATTCTGACCTTATATTTCTGCATAGGAGAATAAGTATCAAAGCATTTCTCCATTGTTTGAAAATATAGCTCAAACTCCTTATAATTGTTTTTATTTATTCGTTATTTTCAATAAATGGATACTATTGATAAAATATGTTTGGAAAACTAGACTTTTAAAACGATACTATTGATAAAATATGTTTTGAAAACTAGACTTTTAAAACACGTTCCACCTCTTTTAGACAATAATCATTTAAGTCTCGTCTCATAGCCCAAAAATATATACATATAAAACAAACATAAAAAAAAGTTATCTCCAGAATTAAACTTTCCCTTTGTGGCTGGGATATAGATGAATGTTTCATATATTGTTTGGTTGTATTGGACATTCTTGACTTTAAAAATTAATTCTCCTAGTTGAGATTTTATTTCACACTTATAAATTGCACCAACGACCTTTTATAATCGAAGTGTAATCACTTCAACAAAATGTAACAGCATGGTTAGAATTCTTTCATGTTCTAGACAAATAATTAGTATATAGATATACCTCTCTATGATCGTCTCTAGCATTTTCTTGATTCCATTGTAAAGACATGACAATTGTCGTATTAGGACTAATTGTAGCACATCTATGGCACTTTTAGAGTTCAAAAAATCAAAGGAATATTTTACACATTCTTATCTTATAATTAAACGACTATCTATATGATCGATTTGTCTAGATATCTAGAAATGTTCCTACTTCCTATCTCGCATCTCGCGTAGAATCTGCATCAAGAAAGGATTTGTATTCTTCACATAACTAGCTATTTTTACTAATAGGAAATGGTATGGAAGTCGGGCTGTTTGGTACAGCTTCAATTTGTTTTCATTAAAAATTATTTTGAAAATTACTCTTACGAAAATTTATATTAAAATACTTCTTCAATATTACTGATAAGTACTTGAAATGCATTTAAATTATTTAGAATTATCAAATTAAATTATGTTTTAATTAAATATTTTCATAAAATTAATATAAAAAATACCGTAATTTGAGAATATTTAATTTTAATTTACTTTATATTGTTTTTCAGAAAAAATAACCAATTGAGTTAAAGTTGCAAAGAAAATAGATGAAAATTCATGAGAATGGCTTAAAAGAAGGAGCTCAAATAAAGAGTCAAAGTCAAAACTCAAGCCCAAGCCCAAGCCTTATTGAGCCACCAACTCCTTTCTCTGTCATGTGTCGCGCTCTCAAGCAATCGGAGGAGCCAAGCCGAGCTTCCAAGCCGCCCCTTCTATTTTCTATTCCAATGAGTCTCACTTGCTTTATTATTGACCAATCATTACTTTCTTGTCTCTCTGAGATTTACTCCACCGAAGCACTCCCCTTGCCGCCACGTGTCCCTCTTAATCTCCAAGGCTCTTACACAACGAATTACATGACGACACGTGTCTTCCTCTTGGTTTCTGTTGATTAATTAGCTTAGGATGCGTTTGGAGAGGTATTTAGTGTAACTCTCCAAATTAAGTCATTTTAATTATAGTAATTCATATTAACGTTTTTTACTTATTTTTTATTTATAATATTTTGGCAACCCAAAAATATTATAAATTGGGGGTTTTGCCTTATGTTATGCATGGAGTTTTTTTAATAAAATTATAGTGAAATTTAGTCTATCTTCTTCTTTTTCTTGTTTTTATTTTTCTCATACTTTCTTTTTAGAATTTGTGAGAAATATTTAGCAAGATAAGTTAAATTCGTTTAGTAAGGTTAGAGATGAAATTATATATGTGGTATCTTATTTGGATTTTGATTCTTTAATGTTCTTCAAGTTTATAAATTTGAGTATATTATATTTCTTCTATCTTTTTCTTCAGATTATTTATTAACATAATTGTATTGTCAATTTTATATAAATTTAGTCAAGCTCTTTTTATGTGAGATTTTGCATGATATAATTATATTGATAAAATTGTGTTTATTTTATAAGTAGTCTTTTATTACAATATTACCTAAGTTATATTCTAATTTTTAGATATCTAATAAGAATATCTCATTTTCACAAGTGCTTAATGCAACAAATTGATTTACTCAAATATATTATCTTTTTTTTTTAATATTTTCTTTAACTCTTTATTTTTCAATTGATTATTTGGGATGTCAAATTATTAGTTGAGTAATTTTGTGAATCAAAATCCAAACAGGTAAACGAAATATTTTCAATTGAGTAATTTTGTCGATCAAAATCCACTTTTTATTATTGACTCTTTACCAAATCAAATTTTCGTATTTTATTATATCTTCTAAAAATCATTTTCTACATCAAAATTAAAATTTCATTCTCTTTTATTTACTTTATTTATTTTTAAAAATCACTTGTCTAACATCTTTGTTTACTTATTTTTAGTTACTTGCCAGTGGATATGACCACCCAATCTAAACCACATCGATCGATTTATTTCGACAAGTTTGGGCGTATTCAATTACAACCAAACATGTTTTTTCTATTATAAAATTTTAGAAAAATTATCAATTTGATCATCATAATTTCGCTTAAATTTCAATTTTACCAAATGAATAGATAAATTTTCATATGACACGTGGCAAGATTTAAATCAAAGACTCCATCAAATAAAAGATAGAGCAAGAACCGTAGGATCAACTAGGCAGTTATGAAGAAGATGCTAGGATTGATCAGTTTTACAATTAAAGAAAATTATATTTGAATCACGAACGATTCGTGGGCAGAATATCAAAAAAAATTATTTAACTTATTTAATCATATTAAATAATTTAAAATCAATTTTAGTTTGATCATGCATATACGATATTAAAAAGAATTGATTGATGGAAAATGATATTTCACATTTACTCTGTATCGAAGAATTTCTGAACCGGTGGAACTCTCTCGAGCGTTGTTCGTGTTCTTCAAGCTTTAAGATCAAAATCACGAACTTGATCTTCCATGAACGATTTCTGAATTAGTCCACCAACAACCACCCGTTAATTTCAGAAGTATGTCATAGAAGAATTTTACGTAGAAATTTGAGTGTAGGCTCTCAAAATAATTGAAGAAGAAAAATCAAATATTCATTGTTTAGATTAACTTCAGCGGCAACAGAAGTGATAGGAGAAAACATTTTTCTCTTCCTTTTTTGTGTGTTGATAACAAAAACTGTATCTTATCATCATTATCTCTTCACAATCAAATTGCTATTAGGTATTTATCAAGTGGTAGTTTTTAGTATTTATAAATATACCAATATTTTATAAAATTTCTGAAATTCTCCTAATTATCTATTATTATTGAAAATTACATGATCTCCTAGAGTTTTAGTTGTATCAAAATTTATCAATCCAATTGATAAATATAATTGATCATTATCAATTAATTAATTTATAAATTTTATTTAACTAAGTATCTAATAATTAGAAAATAATAAATAATTAATTCAATACAACAATTATACTTAACTAACTTAAGTGGCATCACCGATCACATATAGGTGTAGGAAATATGCATTGACACCAAAATACATTTTGATCCAACTTAGTTTATTTTTATATTCATGTTCTCTGAGCTATTTCAGAGACCGAATGGACCCACATGAACAAAGCTTAGGATTTAAATACCCAGCGAATTTATTTCTATAAATTCTCGACCTATTTAATCTTGATATCGTACGACTCCATTATAGGTTCGATGCCGAATCAATTCTCGATTAATGCACACTACATTTTATGTTGATGTAAATAAACTCTATTTATTTTCACGGTTCACACAATATTTTAACATAATACCCATCGTGAATATCAGTAACAAGAACGGAATATAAAATTACTATTTTAACCATCTTGTTATTATTTCTTAACTCATTTATTGACTATGAATAAGAAAGACATTATAGTGAATTCTCTAGTACAATGACTCATTTCATTGAATGACTCATTTCATCGAATTCTTGTCAAAGTTAATTTATTCATATAGTCATCAATAAAGCCTAATATGATATTGTTGCTTTCGTAATCCAACCACGAATTTTAATATATGTGAATCGCGCAACTCCTACTTAATTAAATTACAATCCTAACAACTGAGATATTGCCCGCCAATTCGAACTCACTCTTTTGACATATCAAAGATTGCAACTAACCAAGTCAAGTTACGTATTCACCTCATGATTAATGTAATTACAAAATTACTCTTAAGGTGTAACAATTAGATTTAGAGTTAGGTAAACGGTTTTGGGCTCTAAACTAATTTATTACTGGTCTATTCCACATGTTCATAACATGTCTAGATTAACCATTTGAGTCTCCACTCTTATGCCCCAAGACTGACATCTAATGGTTCAACCTAACAGTCATAATCAGATTCAATTGCCTAGTCAATCCTAAGACTGTGAATATCACTCTGAACTATTTCAGAAGAGTTCGTCTGGAGACGCTTCTGTCTTCACTCTTCTTTCATTGATAATAGTTCCAGGACTTGAGTAATTTATTAACGCACTTTAATTTAAAATAAAACTTTCAATTTATTCATAAAAAATCAGTAATACAAATGTCTGAGAAATAACTAAATATAAATAAATAGTTATTACATTCTACTTTATGAAAATATTCTAACAATCTCTCACTTGGACTAAAATAGGTGTGTACAATCTCTTATCCCCAAACCCTCGAGATGAGCATAAAAAACTTTAATGCTTAAAGACCTCGTGAATGGATCTGTCAGGTTGTTGATCATCGAAATATGCATAACCACAACGTCTCAACGCTGAAAAATCTCTCTAATCAGGTGATACTTACGCTCTATATGTTTGGATCTCTTATGGCTTCTAGGTTCCTTAGAATTCGCTACAGCCCCACTGTTATCACAATAAAGTGTCATGGGCTTGTTAGCGTCTAGAACAACTTCCAAAGTCTTCAAGAACTTCTTAAGCCATACAACCATCTTTGCAGCTTCACAAGCTGCCATATATTCAACTTCTAGGGTAGAATCAGCAATGCAAAATTGCTTGGTACTTCTCCATACAACTGCTCCACTATTCAGGGCATCGATCCTGAGGTGGACCTCTTAGAGTCCTTATCAGCTTGAATATCAGAATTTGTATACCCCGTCATATTAAAGTCAGTACCTGAATACACAAGCATGTAATTCCTTGTTCTCCTAAGATACTTAAGGATATGATTGACGGCATTCAAATGATCGATCCTAGGATTACATTGGAAACGACTTACTATGCCCACGACATAGCAAATATCTTGTCTAGTGCAAAGCATCGCATACGTAAGGCTTCCTACGGTTGAGGCATAGAATATCCTTCTCATGTTTTCCTCTTCTTGAGGAGTCTTGGGAGACTGCTCCTTGGAGAGGCTGACTCCATGTATAAAGGAAAGAAATCCCTTCTTGGAGTTTTGCATACTAAATAGATCCAACACCTTATCAATATGTTATGCTTGAGAAAGTGCCAATTGTATGTTCTTCTGATCTTGAAAGATCTGAAAACCTAAGGCAAATGCTGCTTGTCCAAGATCCTTCATATCAAATTACTTTGCAGACCAAAACTTGTCATCTAAAAATTTTCACATCATTCCCAATGAGTAAAATATCATTTACGTACAAGACAATAAAAATTCTCTCCCCTTCGTGTATCAACTTATACACACATGGTTCATGCACCAACTGTTCAAAATCATAAATATTAACAACTTCGTCGAATCTAATATTCCACGACCGTGATTCTTGCTTAAGTTCATAAATGGACTTTTGCAGTTCGTAAACTTTACCTTCTTGGTCTTTCTCCATGAACCCGCCTGGTTCAGCCATATAAATGCCTTCTTCAAGATTTTCATTCAAAAAGGCATTCTTGACGTCCATTTGCCAGATTTCATAATCAAAGGCAACAGTAATGGACAAAAGGATTCAGATGGATTTAATATGGATACTGGTGAGAAGGTATCATCGTAGTCTATACCTTCCTTTTGGATGTAGCTCTTGGCTACTAACCTAGCTTTGAATGTCTCTACATTCCCATCCGGACCTATTTTCTTCTTATAGATCCATTTGCATCCAACGGGTTTTATCCCTTTAGGAAGGTCTATAAGTTTCCAGACTTCGTTCAAGTACATCGAATGTATCTTAACGTTCATGGCTTCATGCCAAAAGTTTGCTTCAGGACCAGTTATGGCCTCCAAGTAAGAGATTGGTTCATCTAGATCATTGTCTGAGACAGTTGTCATAACTCTCCCACTATGTCGAGGCTCCATAGTCTCTGGCTCCTGTCGTGGTTCTTCCATTATTGAATCAGAAACAATTTTTGATTGGGGATTCGGTGTTATCCCACTCAATAATTTCTCTAGCACAACGTTGCTTCTCAGGCTGTACACCTTTAATATAATCTTCTTCGAGAAAATGAGCATTCATGCTAACAAATAATTTCTTACCAGTCATACTATAGAAGATATACCCCTTCGTTCCCATAGGATATCCTAAAAACATGCACAATTCAGAGCGACTGGCTAACTTGCATGTCTTCGGTCTTAGAATATGTGCTGGGCAACCCCATATTCTAAAATGGTGAATAGACGACTTTCCCTAATACCATCTTTCATATGGCGTACCAGACACTGTCTTTAACGAAACTTGGTTTAGAATATATGTCGATGTTAGTAAGGCATATACCCAGAACGAATCTGGGAGGGATGAGTAACTCATCATGGATCTAACTATATCCATTAGAGTTCGATTCCTTATCTTTGACACACCATTTTGCTATGGAGTACCATGTGTTGTAAACTGAGAAAGAGTACCTTCTTCCTTAAGAAAGTCATTCAACTCTCCTAGCAAGCACTCTCTACCATGATCAGACATTAGTGTTTTGATTAGTTTTTCTAATTGCTCTTCAACAAAGTCCTTATATTCTTTGAACTTTTCAAAGGTTTCAGACTTATTGATGCATTAGATAAACATGACCAAAACGTGAGTAGTCGTCAGTGAAGGTTATGAAGTATTCATAACCTACTCTTGCTTGGATATTCAATGACCCGCATACATCACTATGTATGAGTTCAAGGCATTGAGTGGCTCTATCACCTTTTGATGAAAAATGTATTTTGGTCATTTTGTCTTCTATACAGGATTCGCATGTGGATAGTGAACTCACACTTAAAGATTGCAAAGGACCATCATTCACAATCTTTTAATCATGTCTAGGCTAATATGTCCAAGACGTAAGTGTCACAGATATGTTAGATCGATTGAGTCATACTTTGACATTTTACTATCCCTATATGAATCGATATTCACTTCACTGTCACAAATCATGGGTACTACAGGTTGTACGTAATATAATTTATTAATCATTTATGCATAATAATTAAGCATTCATTTCTAAAAATACCAATGTCTTTATCAATGAATTTTATATCAAATTCCTGCTCAATTAATGTACCAATAGAAATCAAATTCTTCCCAAAACTCGGGACATAATAAACATCACACAAAATAATAAAATGTTTCTCAAACATAATTTAAAAGTTCACATTGATGCGGCTGATACTAATGCTTCATTCCCTCAGTGAAAGATGAACTCATCATCGTCTAGCCTTCTGATTTCCCTGAACCCCTGCAGGGAGCAACAAATGTGGTTAGTAGCTGCAGAGTCCACAATCCAAGAAAAAATAGAGCCAGCTCTCGGCTTCTGCTTCTTTGCTTTCCTTGGACCCCTTCTCTGTTTCTTCTTAGCTAGAGGTGGAATGCCTACTTTCAGTAAAGTTAGTCTCTCCATATTTTCTCTTGCCCTTCAGCAGGGTCTTAGCAGCTCGCAGCTCCTTCATGACCTCAGGAAGTGAGTAGTTCAGTTGTTCGTCGAATAATTAAGCTTGAGTTCTCAAAGGTACTAGGAAAAGTCTCTAGGATCATATCCACTTAAGTCTTGTCATTGACCTGAGCACCCATGATCTTCATCTCATTCAGATAGCTTACGATCAACATCATATGTTCTCTGATAGGAGTTTCAGGTTTCATCCTACAGTTCATGAAGTTACGCACAGCTGTCTATCTGGCTTGACAACCCCGATCCCTGAACATTTCGGTGATGTTTAATATCATATTTGATGCTATTGTTGCAACAATTGCTCGTATATGCCAAGATGTAACATCTGGCGATCTCATCAGAACGCAGCCAAGAAGGATAAGCATCATTTTCCTCTTGAGTCAATTCAGCAATAGACTCAAGAGGACAAGGGGTAGTGAGCACGGACTTGTGATTTTCTAGCATCAGTACGATATGAAGATTTTATTTCCAATCCACATAATCTTTCACCGTTGAATTTGTTCGTGTTAAGAAAAGTTGAGAGAGGGAATAGCGACATGATTACTGAAAAGAATAAATGAAGCGGTGTATATAAATGCTCAATTATTTAAGAAAGTATGATACATGATGCAACTACTATATATTTTAAAATCCATTAAAAAAAATATTTCCTCTATGATGTTACGATAAAAAATGATAGTTTGTCTCATCGAGGGAAGAAGTCCAAACTATCTCCTATTGTATCGAGACTCCTCTTATTTGGTTAATGCTCAAATGTCTCCACGTCTAGCTTAACCAATCACCAATGATTTTGGTCACCTTAGCTCCTATGGGGGATTCCAATGTGGTTCAATCTAAGTGTTTATGGGATGGCCGTCTATGGGACGGCCTTGCGCCACCACTCTCTTTAGAAGTTTTAGCTTCTGAAACAACTCGATGACTCAAACTGACACGATTCCAAAGTTTCTCACATTCAAGTGAGGATTGTTATGGATGGTTCTAACCCTTTCTCGTGGCACGATCAAGTTTTCGTTGGAGACCTTGAGAACGTTTCAACGTTACCGACCATCCCACTTAGTTTTTGAAAAATTTGGATTTTTGGTTGTTTTTCAAAATACATAAATTTTATTAATTTGGAAAATGTGATGAAATTTATAAATCTTTATTAATTTTAAATCCCAATTTAAAATCATAACCATTATAAATTTTACATTGTAATTAAATAATAACCATCATCAATTAATCTACAATGATGCATCTACACAGCTACATGACAATTTGATATTAGCATATCCCTAATCTATAAGGCATGTTATATGATGATCCGTGATTAAAATTAAATCATACATTTAAATTTAACCTCTCTATTGGCTCATTTATAATTAAAACGCATAAAATAATAATAAATAAATTATAAAATAATTTATGAGCTAATCTTCACAATGTCTGTAATTTGCTTCTTCGTCTTAATATTGTCCCACCATTTTGTAACACTTTATAAAATATTAGTCCCATTTTTAAAAATTATCTGTAAATTTGCAAATTTTTATTTTCCAACATATATTTACTTTGATAAATAAATTATGAAGTAGTAAATTGATTTATTTTTAAAACAATTTACAAAAATTTACAATTATACAGGTGTTGAAAAATTTACCAAATTAAATTAAAATTAAATAAGAAACTAAAATTGATTTTGAAATCATATTTCAAAATTTAAATTTCAAAAATCCTAAGTTTCATAAAACCATGGGTTTCCAAAACTTATAGGTTTCCTAATGTGATTAGGATTCTATCGTGCATGGGACAACACATGGAAGCAGCAGCGAGTGGCGGCCAGCGGTGAACAGAACCGGCATGAGAAGCACCATCGGCGAACAGTCACAGCGTGAACAGTACTGTCAGTGAACAGTCCGGCATGAACAGTAGCGCTTCTAGCATCTTCACAGTGGCTGTCCGGCGACTTCTCGGCGTCAGTTTCGAGCAATTTTCGATGATGATTTCGAGGTGACGATGAATTTACAACGAATATAAAATTTATAACAATTACAATAATTAAATTACATAAATTCATAAGCCACAAATTCAGCGTACATCAATTCTAAATAAAAAAGCCCAGAGTCAATAGTTCGGGATCCAATCACAAAACATATTCAAAATAATTTTGAATCTATCATACACACATATGCCAATATCCATAAAATCCGCGATGCGTTCATTTTAATTATATATATGCATAATCTTAAACCTACGCTCTGATACCAATTGTTAGGATCGATTGATTTTAAAATTAAAAAAAATAGATTTGAACCACAAACAGTTCGTGGGCGGCATATCAAAAATTTTTTATTGAACTTATTTAATCATATTAAATAATTTAAAATTAATTTTAGTTTGATCATGCATCCACGATATTAAAACCAATAGATTCAGGGAAAATGATTTTTCACCTTTACTTTGTATCGAAGAATTTCTGAAGTGGTAGAACTCTCTCGAGCGTTTTTCGTGTTCTTCACGCTTTAATATCAAAATCATGAACTTGATCTTCCACGAACGATTTCTGAATTAGTCCACAAACAACCACCCGTTAATTTTAGAAATATATCTCAGAAGAATTTTACGTAAGAATTTGAGTGTGGGCTCTCAAAACAAATGAAGAAGAAAAATCAAACCTTCCTTCTTCAGATTAATTTCGGTGACAACAGTAGTGAGTGGAGAAAACATTTTTCTCTTCCTTTTTTGTGTGTTGATAACAACAATGTATCTTATCCTCATTATCTCTTTGCAATTAAATTACTATTAGATATTTATCAAAGGCGTATTTATAAATATATCTATATATTATAAAATTTCCAAAAATTCCCCTAATTATCTATTATTGCCGAAAATTACATGATCTCCTAGAAGTTTAGTTGTATCGAAAGTCATCAATCCAATTGATAAATATAATTGATCATTATCAATTAATTAATTAATTAATTTTATTTAACTAATTATCTAATAATTAGAAAATAATAAATAATTAATTCAATACAGCAATTACACTTCACTAACTTAAGTGACATCACCTATCACATATAAGTGTAGGAAATATGCCTTGAAACCAAAATGCATTTTGGTCCAACTTAGTTCATTTTTGTATTCTTGTTCTTTGAGTTATTTCTGAGACTGAATGGACCCACATGAACAAAGCTTATGATTCAAATACCCGACGAATTTATATAAATTCTCGACCTATTTAATCTTGACATCGTACGACTCCACTCTAGGTTCGATGCCGAATCAATTCTCGATTCATGCGCGTTACATTTTCTGTTGGTGTAAATAAACTCTATTTATTTTCACGGTATACAGAATATTTTAACATAATACTCACCATGAATATCAGTAACAAGAGTAAAATGTAAAATTACCAACTTACCTCTCTTGTTATTATTTTCTTAACTCCTTTATTGATTGTGAATAAGAAAGACATTATAGTGAATTGTCTCGTACAATTCACAAGTCTTATTCAATGACTCATTTCATCGAATTCTTGGCAAAGTTAATTTATTCACATAGCCATTAATAAAACATAAGGTGATATTGTTGCTTTCGCAATCGAACCACTAATTTTCATATTTGTGAATCAAGCAACTTCTACTTAATTAAATTATAATCCTAACAGCCGAGGTATTGCCCGTCAATACGAACTCACTCATTTGACCTGAAGATTAATGTAATTGTGAAAATATCCTTAAGGTGTAACAATTAGATTTAGAGTTAAGTAAACGGTTTTGGGCTCTAAACTAATTTATTACCAGTCTATTCAACATGTTCATAACATGTCTAGATTAACCATTTGAGTCTCCACTATTATGCTCCAAGACTGGCATCCAATGGTTCACCCTAAGAGTCGTAATCAGATTTGATTGCCTAGTCGATCCTAAGACTGTGAGTATCATTCTAAACTATTTCATAAGAGTTCGTCTGGAGACGTTTTTGTCTTCACTCTTCTTTTGTTGACAATAGTTTCAGGACTTGAATAATTTATAAACTTGCTTTAATTTGAAATAAAACTTTTAATTTATTCAAAAAATTCCAGTAATACAAACGTCTGAGAAATGACTAAATATAAATAAATAGTTATTACACGCTACTTTATGGACATATTCTAACAGAAGAGACCAATCAGACGAAAGTACATGGTTTGCCAACGTGGCAATCCAAAGAGAATCTAATCAATACCACTGGATTGATCTGACAGTCAAGATTTACTTAGTAATTAGTGTTTATAAGCTTGATCTCAGAAGATTATTGTGTTGATCTTATTTTCAGATAAAATTAGATAAGTTGTATCAGATTCTATGAATACCTATGAATAAAGGGAAGATGTAACTCCAAAGGGACACTCAACAACCATCAACATACACACAAGAAACAAACACAATGTCTAGCTTACATTAGCCTTGTAAATCTTTTTCCATATGAAATACTAGCATAGTCTCCTTGTGATATTTCTTCTCTTTAAGAGTTTTTTACGTAAATAATGGTGTTTATTACCCTTTACTATTTACTTTTTATTTTTTCATTATGATGTAGAACATTCACGACCAATTCTCTAAAAACGTGAATTTTTTCCATTACACCATCATTGTTCAAAATTTTCAATTTCTCATCTTCCAACTTTAGTTAATGTCTTAGTGCTGTCATTTTATCATTCTCTATCAGTAAGCTTTGACAGAAGTGCTGACGTGACATATTATATACATACACATGGCTCGAATGAGACATACCTGATTTGCCGACAAAAAAGACTCTGTTCCATCTCACTTCTCTCCAAATTCTCTCTTTTGAAATATAAGTGAAACTACTATGTTTACTTCTATAAATTTTCATAAAAACTTCTCTCGTCACTTTTTCAACAAACTCAGTTTTCTTTCTATCGCAGAAGATCATTAGAATTTTCAACTCTTGCGTAAAGAAAAGGTAAATCAAACATCTTATTTAAAAGCTGGACACCACCACGATAAGATCACCAACCTTGATCTCATATTAATAACAGAGAAAAGGAAAACAATCACTTTTAATTAGCCATTCAAGAGACACACCATGTAGTTTTGGCCAAAAATGTAAACTAATTTACTCACTTTAGTATTTAACTTTTATTTTACACCTTCTACACGCAAAATTTCTGCATAAATGGCAAATACATAGAGACTCTTCATCTACCTAAACGACGAGATTAATACACCAGGGAACCCACCTATAGCTCTACAAAAATAAATGGCGTGTTAAAATTTTATTTTTTGAGATACCATGCATTTTGATCTTTAAATATCTATGAAATAAAATATTTATGTCATGTCACAACTTGTATTATTGATCTGCCTAAGAAACTAAGGATGTGATCTTTGTGATGTGACATTGTTTTCCTATATAAGGTTGTTAACTTAATTAACGTTGAAGTCATATACATGATCAGTTTGAAAAAAAAAAACATGTCTTCTTCATTATCAACACTCTACTACTTGCTAGTTGCAACCATTGTTCTAGCATTGCCACTTAATCAATCAAAGGCTCACTTGACCACTCATTTTTACAATTCAACATGCCCAAACGTGTCTACCATTGTTCATAATGCAGTTCAGCAAGCTCTCCAATCTGATTCTCGGATTGGCGCCAGCCTCATTCGTCTTCATTTTCATGATTGTTTTGTCGATGTAATCCATTTCATTTTTTTTATTAACATGAAGTTTGTTTTTATTATGAATGTATAATTCTTATTTCACTATTATTTAGGGATGTGATGCTTCAATCTTGTTGGACAACAGTCCAAACACACGAAGTGAGAAAGATGCTATTCCTAACACCAACTCTACTCGCGGCTTTGATCTCATTGATAATATAAAGGCTGCTGTTGAAAAATCTTGTGCCGGTGTTGTATCATGTGCTGATATTCTCGCCCTCGCTGTTGAAGCCTCCGTTTGTTTGGTAATTGAGAGTCGTGTTTAAGAAAATCTTTTAATACTTAGAAAAATAATGGATTGATTAATTCATTCATGAATTCTGTAAGCATTTTGGATAATATATTAAAACAAGAGAATAATATTATTTTAATCATTTAAACAGCTTAAAAATAAGATTATGATTGCGTTAATTTTGCAGTCAGGAGGACCATCATGGAATGTCCCATTGGGGAGAAGAGATAGTTTAACAGCAAATCAAACAGGGGCCAATGTCTTTATTCCCACTCCTTTTGAAGGCCTAAACAACATCATCTCCAAATTCTCTGCTGTCGGCCTAAACACAAACGATCTTGTTGCATTATCCGGTAAGTAAAAAACAATATAATGTAATGCAGTTTAAACACTAAAAGTTTTAAAGTTTTCAATTTGATTAATTTGGTCTGTCAATTCGGATTGATAGTCCTTTAAGTTTAGCCATGAAGCTTGTGACTTGCACATAAACAAAATCGATGGTGCACAACCAAAGTGATTGTGCATATCCCAGGTGCATATATAGCTTATCTTCCCCATGTGCAAGGTATGTCTCATGTGTGTGATAACTAAAACTTAGCTAAATAGAAATAGATATGGGGGTTTGAATTGTAGTCAAATTCAAAATTTATTATCTAAGTTGATTAAGTCAAAATTGTGTAGATCAAGTTAACAATCGAACCAAATTATAGGGATGAAATTGAAAGATTAAGAACAAAGAGTGGATACACGTGTCTAAACTATAATCTCACCTAATTAAAAGAAAAAAAGAAGAAGATTCTCTATTTTTTTAATACTGTCAAATCATATTTGATAGCCTCGATCATATCACGAGAAAAAATTAAAAATAAAAATAAAAGCTTACAAATTAGACATTTAGGATACAACAACTAATAACACTTCGGTCATATGTAAAAATAACAGAGGATTTGTATTCACATGAACGTATGAACTATTGATCAACTGTATATGTTTTATGCAGGTGCACACACATTTGGGAGAGCTCGATGCAGTGTATTCAGCAACAGGCTTTATGACTTCAATAACACAGGCAACCCTGACCCAACACTAAACTCATCCTACTTAACCACTCTCCAACAAATATGTCCCCGAAATGGCACCGGAATTGCTTTGGCCAACCTTGATCCGATAACCTCTGATTCATTTGACAACAACTACTTCGGGAGTCTTCAAAACCATCAAGGCCTTCTCCAGTCAGACCAAGAGCTCTTTTCTACAGGTGGGGCGGCAATGGTTGCTCTTGTCAATAGCTTTAGCAGTAACCAAACTGCATTTTTCCAAAGCTTTGCTCAGTCCATGATTAATATGGGAAATATTAGCCCTTTGACAGGAAGTAATGGGGAGATTAGACTGGATTGTAAGAAAGTTAATGGAAGTTAATAACATCTTTATGTATAAAAGTTAATTGAAGGAAGTGATTATGTGTGTGACTTGTTATTCATAAATTATAATTGGTTAAGCATCTTTATTTTTTGTTCAAATAGTCTTTTTTGGCTTGATGAATGAGAATTAATTAATAAACAAACATATATCGTATTAAGCCTCATTAAAAAAATTCGGGCCTGCATGTCTGGTTGGACCGAGCTGAGCCGTCATGGTAAAATTAAAAGGAAATCATGATGAATGGTTGGTTATATTTGAGTTTCAAATGTAAAAAAGGACTCAAGTTTTTCAACTGCAAAAATAACTCTTTTAGAAAAAATGACCAATTCATGTAAAGAGACTATTTTAATACAGAGTAAAAAGCCTATTTACGTTTTACATATAGATAATAGAAAACAGTATGTTTACTAGTAAATAGATCGTTTATATAAAGTAAACTATATATTTATTTAGTAAGTGATTTGTTTACAAAGCGAAATAGTGTGTTTACATGGTGAACTACTAAACAAACATGGTAAACAAATTGTTTATATCAAAGGGAAGTTTTCAGGGAACTACCACCCATGAAACTGCGACAAAGACGTCAACAAGAAAATCCACAATAAGATAAAAAATTGTAGAAAAATCTCAAAGTAAGCTCCAAGATACAAGAGCTGTGAGATAAAAAAAACTCAGACTTCCATCTCCGGCTAAGACAATTAAAGAAATCGTTAAGCAACTCGTGAGTAAGAAAGGTGTGAGATGCAAGTGGTGCAATTGACGGTTACGTGTGGTCGGTAGTATAACGAGATTTGATTCTGTGAGACAGTCTGGGAATAAGAGGTGAATGAAGGGGATGAAAATGATGTATTTTGGGGTTTTTGGATATTAGTTTTGAAACTAAATTTTTTATCATAATTTCTATTTTTGTTTAATATAATAATAGGTGGACCAAATTTGCAGTTAAGGTTTTTTATTGTCATTCTTGCAACTGGCCGAATGCTAAAAGGACTTTTTAGGTATAGAATTCTTAGTTTAGATAGTTTCACATTTATATATATAACAATGTATCCAACTGAAATATTATGAAATGCCAAATATAACAGTTTTTTCAAAATTATTAACTTTATATAATATATATACACTTATGTAACAAATAACATATGTATAATATTGAATCTGTTTCACTCAGACAGATATGAACGGACTAAATTTATATCGTAGGACATTATATCTACAGATAATTTGAAGAAGTGAAATGATGGCTTGTCCCTTGGGTTAAGCTCATTCCTTACTAGATTGACGGGGTATAAATTATACAAACATCGCTTATACAATGCTTGCAATTTTATGTCAGACATTTATTCCTTAGCATAGGTGGGTGGATATAATTAAGGCCCACAGGGAGTGTGTGCCCTTGGGGAGCACATGACTCTGGGCCTTGATATGGTCTTTTAATTTGGAAATTTATTAATATAGACACGTTTAAGTGTCAGTGTAGTATTTTAAAAAATGTCAGGTTTTTTAATTTGGAAATTTATTAATATAGACACGTTTAAGTGTCAGTGTAGTATTTTAAAAAATGTCAGGTTTTTTAAAAAATTTAGAAAGAGCAAGTCATTATAAATGTCAATAATATTGATTAAAATATTTTTAATCTATTTAATGGGTGTTTCAAAAAATCTCAAGTTGATATAGAATATATGATTGATTGACTACTCATTCAATTACGTGATTATAAGCAGTAAATTAATGTTGGATATCAATAAAAAAATAAATTTTAAAAATTTATAGAAACCGCTAAAATCAAAATATTTGAAAAACACTCAGAAATCGCTCAAAAATTCGCACAAGAAATAAATTATATTTAAGGGTGTTTCAAAAAATTTAGGGTGGATATAGAATATATCATTGATTGATGTTAAATAAAAATAGATTCCATTTAAGGGGTGCTTCAAAAAATTTCGGGTAGATATAAAATATATCATTGATTGACTACTCATCTAATTATTTAATTATAAGGAGTCAATAAATGTTGGACATCGATAAAAAAAATTGAATTTTAAAAATTGGTATAATCGCTCAAAAAAATCAAAATATTTGAAAAACACTCAAAACAGCTCAAAAATCGCACGATAAATAAATTATATATAGGAGGTGTTTTAAAAAAATTGGGTAGATATAGAATATACGAAATTTGTAGTAGATGACCTTCTTTATTAAATAATTAGCAACAATGGCCCTTAGATTTACATACATGCAAAAATGACCTTATTTAAGTTTAGACATTTTTATGTATATTGAACTTACTATTTTGCCTTTAGTAACTAACTTTTTGTTACAAAAAAAAAAACTCACGCCCATCTTCTTCAACCTCCACCTTGGACGTTTTTTGGACGTATTTTCAATCAAATATACAGCTCAATGATTTCAAGATATTTACATTCAACCTCCTATTCTATAACAAATTTAAAATAGCGTAGTTACTATTTTGCTATTTACTTCCTTCAAAAACATATTTAAAATAGCACTAACTAATTGAAAAATGTGTTCTTCCTCAACCAACTCTCAACAATTTGCAGAATATTCTTCCATTTGTCCATGGGCAAATTGGTTGCAAGGGCTGGAGATTCTAAACAATTAGCTTCATTTTTCACAACGGTATTGAAGCCCTCAAATACCGTTGTCGTCCGATATAATGGTTATAATCTGATCCACTATCATTGCGCCTTTTATACGACGTAACGGTCGCTACAACCACGACAGGCCACGACGTGCGGTAATGAATCGTGAGGTGGTCGGAATCAGTAGAAATGAAAAGAAAATGAAATTGTGAAGAAAGTAAATTTTTGTTGCAGATAAATTTTCCATGAAGAAGATGAAAGAGTTGGTAAAATTAATCACAAGTGTCATGATATAATTGGGTATTAATTGAGTGGAGTCTAGCCATATAAAGGGGTTGGTTATGGTACATTCTTGTACCATAATGTGAAATAACCATTAGAATATTTTGATGGGTTCCACAAGATAAGATCTAAACGTGTGTTTTTCTTCTTGTATGGTACGTACAACATACATTAACTTTTTCTCTATTTTAATGGACCACAGCTGTGTTAGATTATTCATTTATCAGATTCTTCATGGCTACGGTCTCATAAAAAGGTAGGTCCCACTGTAGTCCACTTATTGTATTGAGTGTCATAATAGAAAGTAAAACAATGCCAATGGACAAATATGTGTAATAATGATGTAATTAAATAGTAGCAATGCTAAATAGAAAAATTGCAGGGCTTTCATTGGAAATGTGAGCAACCATTGTGCATAGAATATCAAGTGTCCTATCTGCAACATACTCTCACTCTCTCTTTTATTTTTAATAAAAATACGTATGGTTAAATTATGTTTACGAGCTGTAAATATTTTTTTAACTGTGTGAGTCTAGAGATGCAGTGTACTTTGCTGCATATTTGTTTCCTTAAAATACATATAGATTTTACTAAGTTGTAATTGATTTTGATATTGTCTTCATGATATTTCAACAATAACAATATATCGTTAATTATGTGTCAGAAAATTTCAAAACATGTTTAAAATTTAACTGTTTGTTCTGTCTTGTTCTGAAAATAGGAGAACTATCTACAACATACTCTTACTGTCTCTTTTCTTTTGAATAAAAAATGTGTCTAGTCAAATATATGTTTACACGTCGTAAAAAAATTTTAACATGTTCAGTCTGGAGATGCAATGTAGTTTGTTGCATATTTGTTATTGCCTTCTATGTTTTTTTCCTTGACAATACATACAGATTTTACTAAATTGTAATTAATTTTGATATTTCCTTCATTTTATTTCAACAATTAATATTTCATTAATCATATGTTTGGCATATGGATTCTGGAGATGTACTATTAAGGATACATATAAGTTAAAGACGTTCAAATACAAGTATCTCAAAACTAAAACTTCAACAAAACATCAATGAAGTACTAGTAATCTATCTCAACCAATTTATATCTAACATCCAAATATCGTTCTAAACATTCATATATCCAAATATCCAAAAAGTGATGCTAGTTTTTTAAACTTTTCAGATATATCAAACATCTTTCAAAATTTATCTAGGTATTGCATCATCTCTTGTGAAAGAATATCGGAAAATGGTGGCTCAAAT
Source organism: Datisca glomerata (assembly GCA_003255025.1). Classification (NCBI taxonomy): domain Eukaryota; kingdom Viridiplantae; phylum Streptophyta; class Magnoliopsida; order Cucurbitales; family Datiscaceae; genus Datisca; species Datisca glomerata. Next base: position 928,488 of record QANY01011424.1, on the reverse strand, counting down.
ACGAGCATCTGAAAAATAGTAAAAAACATATTATATTTTATATAAAGGGACCATTAGTTCCACAAAACAAAGAAACATATTTTATGTAAACAAAATATTTACAGACTTACTTCATTTGTTACATCCTCGGTCAGATTACTTTCCCTCTATTTAAATTTCCAGCAAGTTAACCTGCACTCGTAAGTTTTAAAGTGGATCAACAATGCCCATACCTGCAATGTTGCAAATAACAATTATTCATTTTTAATATGATTGAATAGTGTAAATATCTTATTAACAGAATGTTAACTATGTGTTTACCAACTATATAATATCAGTTCTTTAGTGATATGATATTCTTCAGATATATTGGGTTTTGATGCAAAAATTAAGTATATGGGTCCATTGGCAAACAACAAAAGAGAGAATTTATTGATAGAAAGAGATTTATCAAACAATCGCCTAACTTGATCAAATTGATTATAGCACATGCTGCAAATGACTGCTTCTCCAAGAGAATAAGTCATGCATATTCTTGATCAAGCTCAAAAGTAAAGTATAATCCAACAAAAAAATTTACATTAGACAAAAAGGCTTCCAGTTAACTGTTATTACAAGAAAGTTGTATGCTTTGCATTGGAGTTTAAGATATCCAAAGGGGAAAAAGTAGTAAAAAACGTCACTGCAATTTGATTCTCCTATTTTCTCACTAATTTTTTCTCATTGAAAGCTTGAGGCAATAAAAAAATAATTCAGATAATAAATTTTCTTTTTTGCTTGATACCCATTTGTTATTTTTCAATGGCTAATATTATTTTTAGATTAAAAAAGTAGAGAAGCATTTCATGCAGTTGAGCTGTTTTTCAATGGTCATTAGGAATACTATATATAAAGCAAGTTGATTCAATGTCTAGAAACTAGACAACAAAGACATTAAAATGTAAAATTTCACTGCAAAAATAAGCTTAAGCATCAAAGGTATCTAAACAACAAAAATAAAGTTTAAAAACTAAGAACCAAAAATCAATCAATTACAGAGTCGAGAATTAATAGTAACTGAGGGCCTAAGAACAGAGCCAAGAATCAAAAATCAATCAATTAGTTTTTACCCCTTGTGTAAATCGGTGATGGTGTCTAACGGAGAGGCGTGAGGGAAGCTCGATGACAGTGGCTTATGGTGGCCGTTCTCGGTGGATCGATGTCTCGGTGGCTATGTGGTGTGGTGGTTTCCAGATACAAATGTTGGTGGGTTTCTCAGTGGAAATCATTGAGAAAGAGGGAGGTGGGAGAAACAATTGCTTGAGGCTAGTTTTGATATTTGCTATTTTAATTAGTGAGTTATATTAGCTTGTGGATCATTCTTGCAATTACTATGATCTAAGTGTCATTCTTACAAATTATTTATATAATAAGGTTACACATGCCAAAAGCCCTAGAATATATCATTGATTGATGTTAAATAGAAATAAATTGCATTTAAGGGGTGTTTCAAAAATTATCATTTTTACTTATTATATGACGAGCCAGATTTGCAGTTAAATTTTATTTTAGGTGTCGTTTTTACACATGCATTTTTTCCCTAAAAATCACCATTAAGGCCCAATTTTTCCTCCCTAAACTAAAAGTCCAACCATTTTTTTCATTTTACTCTATGTCGCTTTCCTTTCTCTTTATTCATTTATTTTAGTCTCTTTTTTATTTTCTTCCTTCTCTTTGTACATCTCTATATCCTTTTCTTTCTCACAACAATTTAATTCTATCATTATTATTCCAACATTGCATAATAATTGTTCAAGAATACATTCAAAGATCATTAACGTAACGGAATAGTCTGAACATGTATTTTAATCTATAATTATCATTCTTGTTTCTAATTATTGTTGACTCTTTGAGAAAATAATCTAATTTTAATGATGACAAAATATTATTAAGTAGTAATGTATGTGCAAGCATTTCTATGTCCGTTATGTAGTTTTACGCGTATTGAAAGTTACACACGAGAAGCGTGAAGATATTTGAAGAATCATGAAGACTTAGAAGATAAAATTCTTATAGGAGCTCAAAATTATTAAGATGAAAAACATCATACGGCTCATAGGATAGATAAAATAAGTCTCAAATCATATTTTTGACCAAAATGATTTTTATCACGATAAAGTATTTTTAAACTACATAAATTAGTCCGTCAATGTCAAGAACGGACGTGTTACTATATAGCGGACGAGCTTTTAAAATGCAAAAACTAAAAGAAAAAATTTCCATAAAATCTTCAAAATTAAACGGTCGAGCGGACGACTGCTACTATGCTACCGGATGACTGTTTTCCAAAAATGAAAAATGGTTTGAAAATAAACGGTCGAGCGGACGACCATTATTGTACCTCCAGTCGGCCGCTGCTCAAAATAGAAAATTTTCAAAAATAAGACGCTCCACCAAGAGACCGCTACTGTACTTGAGGACGTCCGCTCCTCACTATTTTGTACCAACGACTAATTTTTCAACCCTATAAATAGAGGGGCTTCTTGGAGACAAAACACACAATAATTGAACACGAACTTCATTGTGAAAATTTCAAAAGACGTTTTTTTTCTTGAGCCATATAATTCATCATCTTAGTGTTTTGAGTGTAGTTAATCTTGTGAGCATATTTATATAACTACTCTAAGTGAGAGAGTTATTCTTTTATTCATGAGAATTGTTAAAGTCGTAACTAGGTGTGATTGGTACCGTCAAATCAATCAGGGTACGAGATTTTGATCTTCAACTGTGAATAAAGTCATGATTTTAATGGATTTTTCAAGGAGGTGCTTGGAGTATGGACGTAGGCAAGGAGTGCCGAATCACGTAAAAATCGATTGTGTTCATTATCTCTTTATCTTTTTTCTATAGGTGATATTACTTTCATTTTAACTCTTAAACCCAAAAATTTTAGTGAAGCCGAAAATGACAAATATTATATTCTCGCCATGCCAGACGAGTTAAACCAATTTGAAAGAAATGAGGTTTGGGATCTTGTTCATAGGCCCTCAAGTTACTTGGTAATTGGCACCAAATGGGTCTTCAGAAATAATGTAGATGAAAATGGAGTAGTAATTAGAAACAAATCTAGATTGGTTGTACAAAGTTATAATCAAGAAGAAGGAATTAATTTTGATGAAACCCTTGCACCCGTTACTAGATTAAAGTCAATAAGAATGTTGCTTGCTTTTGCATGTTATAAAAATTTTACTTTATATCAAATGGATGTGAAATATTCATTTTTAAATGAATACACAAAAGATGAAGCTTAGGTCGAGCAACCTCCTAGTTTTCAAAGTGTTTAATATCCCAATCATGTATATTGAGTTAAAAATGTCATTTATGGTCTCAAACAAGCTCCTAGGGAATGATATGAACATCTAAGTAAATTCTTTAGTATGGAAAACTTGATAGAGACGGACGAATGGTCCCTAACGAGCGGTCGACCACTCTGTCACGAAACCCTTTTCACCCAAAGATTAAAAAATGTGATTTTTACCCTTCCCCCTCAATTTTTCCTCTTCTCTCGAACCTTAACTCCTCTAACTCGAAAAATCACTATTCAAATCCCCAACTTCTTCATCAAATCCATTTCAATCATTCACAATTTTTTAAAATTTCTTCATCTCTCCACTCATTTAACTTCTCTATGGCTCCTAAAGCTAGTGCATTAAGATCCTCTGAAGCTTCAAAATGGAAACATGTTAGAGAGCCATCCCCCATTAAAGAAAAGTCGAGGCATGATGAGAATATTTTTATTGATGAAGAAATTAGTGCAAATTTTCATAAGTATGAAAATATGAACATTGTTACAGGAATAAATATCAACATAGAGATTTGGATGGAATGGACGTCGTTCCTCTTCTATGTAGAATGGATTGGGAAAATATATTGATAATAAAGCTTAGACTGTATCCTAGGTTTGTTAGATTGTTCTTTTGCAATCTTTCATTCACTAAGCATCTATTAATATTGAAGTCATATGTGAAAGGGTAACCATAACCCTTGATGGGAACTCTTAGGTAGGATCTTGAAAATTTCATTTGATGGAACCATGCATTTCAAAAATACATTATCGTGAGTAACTATAGATGATTTTGATCTCATAAAGGCCAATAAGATACTTTGCGGGCAATATATTGTCATCCATGGTTTAAGACTAATGAACAAACAACTCACTATTACGGCAAAAATCCTCCATCACATTATCACATACATGTATTTGCCTCGTGGAGTTAATAGGGATGGAGTTAGTTATATGGATGTATTTCTTCTTCATAAGATTTTATGTGGAGAGCCTATTGATTTAACATGCATCATGTCGTCCCATATGATAGAAGTATTATCTTCCTCCAAAGCTTCATTGCCATATGGAATGTGGCTAACCAAGTTGTTTCAACACTTTGAAGTAAACTTAGAGGATGAGTCTTTTATTGAAATGGACTCCTATGATATTCACACAACGACATCCCTAAAACGTATGAAGCTAATAATTAATACTGAGAGAAATTGGGAGAGAGTATCTTCTAAAACTCAATGGAAAATAATCCTCAAGAACGGCATGAAAAAAGACGGGTTGAGGTTGAAAATATTGTTTATGATGGTGAAAGGATAACTGAAGCTCAAGAATATACTCTTCAAGGTGTCTATAAAAGGTTAGGCACTGCGAATGCTCGAATCGATTCCCTTTCTTCCTCCATTCAAGCACTTCAACTTCAACATGAGCATAACTACAAAAACTTACTTTAGTAAAAACAAGCTCAATACGAGTCGGTCATGACTTATCTACATCGTTGCTTCCCTCAGCCTCCTCCTGATGCATAAATTTATAGTCTATTTAATTTATTTAGTTATGAATTATGTTTCTGATTTTTTATTTTGATGACTTATGTTTCTGAATTTCTTCTGATAAATTGTCTCTGAATTTTAATTTTGATGGATTGTGATGGACTACTTTGAATTGTTTATTGACTTGCTTATTGATTAAATTTCTGATTTTGATGGATTGCCTATTGAGTTGTGATGAGTTATTATTATGAATTTTTTAATTTTGATGATGTCAAAAGGAGAGAGATATTGAACCGGGGGGGGTGTTAAATGGGGAGCTAGACTAAAGGTGGTATCGTTGTTTTTATGCTTATACTTAACTATCATCTTTGATATAAGTAACAATAATTTGCCATCGTAAAAATGAGAGATTATTGACTCTTTGAGTAAATAATCTATTTTTGATGGTCACGAAACATTGTTAAGTACTAATGTATGTGCAAGTATTTTCATGTATGTTATGTAGCATTACGTGTATTGAAAGTTACACACGAGAAGCGCAAAGATATTTGAAGAATCATGAAGACTCTGAAGACAAAATTTCTATAGGAGCTCAAAATTATTAAGATAAAAAAATTATATGGCTCGTTGGATAGATAAAATAAGTCTCAAATCATATTTTTGATCAAAATAATTTCTATCACATACGATAAAGTATTTTTAAACTGCATAAATTAGTCCGTCTCTATCAAGAACGGGCGTCCGTTACTGTATAGTGGATGAGATTTAAAAATTCAAAAACTAAATAGAAATTTTTAGTAAAAATCTTTGAAACTAAATGGTCGAGCAGACGACCGTTACTGTGCTACCATACTTCTGTTTCCCAAAAATGGAAAATTGTTTGAAAATAAACGATCGAGTGGGCGATTGTTATTGTACCTCCGATCAACCGCTACTAAAATGAAAAAATTTCAAAATAAGATGGTCCACCAATGATCGCTACTGTACAAGCTGACATCCGCCCTTCACTGCTTTGCACCAACGGCTAACTTTTTGAGCCTATAAATAGAGGGGCTTCTTGGAGGCAAAACACACAACAATTGAGCATCAATTTCATTGCGAAAATTCAGAGAGAAATGCTTCTTTCCTCAAGTCATATCATTCCTCATCTTAGCATTTTGAGTGTAGTTAGTCTTGTGAGCATATTTGTATATGTACTTTAAGTGAGAGAGTTATTCTTTTGTTCGTGAGAATTGTTAAAATTGTAACTAGGTGTCATTGATACCGTTAAATCAATTGGTGTATGAGGTTTTGATCATCAACCGTGAAGAAGGTCGTGATTCTAGTGGATTCTTTAAGGAGGTGCCTTGGAGCATGGTCATAGGCAAGGAATGCCGAACCACGTAAAAATTGATTGTGTTCATTATGTCTCCCCTTATCTCCTTATCTTTTATTTCGTACTTAATTGTTCTTCGATTTATTTGCTTGCCACTATTACAATTTTAATTGAATAGCATAACACGTATTTACACAAAAACACACAATTCAGTCCCCCTCCTCTTAGGTAATTACACGATCCTACAATTATACATTTTATTTGTTATATTAAATACTTATAGATTTTACAATTACTACTTTCACTTATGATTTTTATTTATTAAATTTCTAATGAAACCTCATACTTCTTAATAGCGTTAATGAAATGAAGTTGCACAATTTACACAAATCTTATGAATTAGTACGTTTATTTTCTAATATATTTTTTCTTACCCTTATAAATTTGATTATTAAACGATACTATAAGTGTACCTGAACGGAATTCTTTGATGTGCTCTTGATTGATAGGTCATTATTATTTGTTATTTCTCAACTTTATTTGTTAAAACGCTATAGTATAAATTAGTATCTGAGAATATTAATTTCTTGAAAAACCAATTGAAAACTGTTAGGGTATATTGAAAAAAAAAACATGTATGTTTTTTATTTATAAGTAAAATAAAACTAGAATGAGTATCCGTAAAAGATTTGAAACTAGACCATGTGTGTAATTAAAGCAAATTATATGAGAGGTTGATGTAATTATACGCAAGAAATTAAAACACAAAACTAAATACTAGAATAAGCAATTTTATTTCTCTAAATTAAAATGTATTATACAACTATACAATTTAACATTTTGTTATGACAATCGGAAAAGAGGCAGGAAAGCAACTTATGTGAAATAATTTGTTAAGAAAATAAAACTTATAGTACCAAAATCAAATGATACTAAGTTAATTGCTTAACAAATTATCCATTTAGAAAACAAATCCTTATTTTATTAAAGAAATAAGAAAAATAGAAATTAAATCATTCCTCTAGGTTAACCTAAACGAGAAATCAGATATGCTCGTCCACGCCATTACAGATGAAAATAGTCATTGATCAGATGGCAAGATGGAGTTCTTCTTTCATGACTCCGATTGTCACCGTTCGATTGAAATTGACAATGGTTCCGTCTTAAGATGTGGTCCACAAGATCATCACAGGCGAAATCTTCATCAGTATAGTGGACACAGATATTCGTATCTATGCAAAAGCCAACGCATGGGATTGTATTCCCTCTTGCTCTCTGTTACTGTATTGACTTTGAATTCATTCACTCTCACGTCCGCACCTTCTCTCCGCTCTCTCTGTTGGCTTTGGCTTGGATAGATCGCAGATCGAAGACGGACCTGTTTATGGCGAGTCGATTAAGGCGTATGCAGCTGGGGCGGAGAAAGGTAACACCTCGTTCGCGAAAATCCGTGTCAATTTGGAGCTGATCATCTGTAGCAATCGGTGAAATCCAGGTGTTCAGTTAACTACTTCATGCTTAATTTCTTAGGCTTTTTTCACTTTTGAAACCTTCTGCTTCCTGCTAGACTTCAGTCACCATTTTGATGACCTAATTTTAGCTGATTTAGCTTAGCTTCGTATTTTTCACGGTCTGGCTAGGGTTTTTGAAATTGGGTTGTTGAATTTGCATTGAATTGTCTTTCTGGATGCTTCATTTGGAAGAAAGATTCTGTTTTTCGACCTGTCTTTGATCGTTTTCATGATAGGGCTGTGAGATACTCTACGAAATTCGGGGTGTTATAGTTGAAGATTGCCAATTCTGGGATAAATGATAAAGTTGGTGTTACCTGATTTAGTATTCTGAATTTTGTGATGGCATTAAGGTTTGGAATCTTTTAATCTGTTACAAAGTTAGGGATTTTCATTTGGGGTTTGTTCCATTTGAGATGGGTGAGGAGACATCTGACACAATGAACCTTGACTTAAACTTGGGTCCTGGTCCTGAACCTGCATCAGGCTTGACACCAAATGACCCTGTGAATTTGGATGAATGGTCTGAAGAACAAGAACCTATTTATAGATTCAGGGAAGCCTTTAGGCTCAGGGCTCCACACCGTTGGAGATGGAGACAAGTTGAAATTCCCCCTGAAACTCGGAATATCTCGATGGAATTGAATCATATGATGGCTGTCGCCAATGCAGTCAATGGGAGTTCATTGCAGGCTGGTGAAGGAAGTGTTGCAGCTGAGGTAGGAACAAATGAGGCACAAAAGACTTGTGAAATTAATGATGGGACTTTAAAAGATGAAACATCAGAAAACAAGGGCGATTTTGAAAAAGGTAGTGGTGATGATGGGGGATTCTTCGATTGTAATATCTGTCTGGACTTGGCTAGGGACCCTGTTGTTACTTGTTGTGGTCATTTATTTTGTTGGCCATGCCTTTACCGTTGGTTACATCTTCATTCTGATGCCAAGGAATGCCCAGTGTGTAAAGGAGAGGTGACTATGAAGAATGTGACCCCAATTTATGGGCGCGGGATCAATACCCGTGAGTCAGAGGAGGATGCCAGTCTGAAGATCCCTTTGAGGCCTCATGCACGGAGGGTTGAAAGTTTTCGGCAAACAATCCATAGGACTGCCTTTACGTACCCTTTGGAGGATATGATTCGCCGTCTAGGAAGTAGATTTGATTTAACTCGTGATTTGGTCCAACCAGCGGAACGTGAGAGTTCTCGTGAAGCATTTGGAAGAGCTAATACATTGTTGAATAGGATTTTGACATCCCGGGGAATGCGTAGAGAGCAACCACAAGCAATAACTCCTGATGATGCTGTGGATTTAACACAAGGAGATATATCCGGCCCTGAGGGTGGGGGACACGGACACCCCCTGCTGCAGTCTTTGTTACTCCGTAGAGCACAATCACAGCGAGCCATAGTTCCTTCACTTTCATCTGCATTTACTCCTGCTGATAGATTAACTGATGCATTTCTACGTATCCATCCTACAGACAGGAATCAGGAGAACCCTTTACCCGTTGATGACAGAGATTCTTTTTCAAGTATTGCTGCTGTTATCAACTCAGAGAGTCAATTAGACACTAATGTTGAAATTGATTCAATGGTTTCCCTTTCAACTTCATCCTCTAGAGTAAGAAATGAGGCTTCAAGGGCCTCAGATGTTGATAGTGGAGACTCTCGTGCACCCAGAAGGAGACGATTGAACTAAAACGGATTTGTGAACTAAGTTGAGGAATGTAATGTCTCGACACGAATGCTTCCTGCGTACTTTACTTTTACTAGGATAAAGCAACCATCTATACCTTCGTGAAGTGATAATTGTACTTCTTCAGCTTCATCCCTTATGATATCTGGTTTGTAATATACTCACCTGAATGACTATTTACCTTTTTAAGTTTTGGTTTGTACTAAGAAGCAAAACTACAATAAATTTGGGATATTTGTTTTTTTATAAAAGTAGTAGGATGTTTTCTTACATGCTTCTGCGTAAACAAAATTCTGCAACCTGCAAGAACCGTAAGTTTAAATGCATTAATTTTTCGAAGTCTTCTTCTAAACCTTGTCTACCCGTCGTAGTGTGTTCTGAATTACAAAATTCATCACTCAGCATTATCGAAAGTACTATTGCTTGCACTATTACTTCTGTTGATGTAACAATTCTTGCAATCTATAGCAGGTGTTCAGCTCATTTGAATTATTTAGTTTATTTTCAATAGTTCAGATCATGTGATCTTGCTTTCCCACATTTTCTGCTTTTTTTTTTCAAAAAGTTCATTAGCTAAAACCTCACCTCTAATTCTGAACAAACAGGAGGTGAAAATTAAAAAAACTAGAATAATATGCAACATAATCTCTTGTTTGTCAGAACATGAGGAGACCTTATATGAGCTAAACTACTCTACGATCCTTTCAGTGTAGAAAATATGCTTTGTTGCATGAATCTCATCATTTGATTTTTGATCCTTTTTCTCTCCAACTTTTATAGCTTCTATATTCTGCTTGATTTGGCATAGTAGGAGAAGGTGTTTGTTATGTTGTATGTTCAAAAATTCTCTGCAGCTCTCAAAATACAGTTCATGGGGTTTCACTAAACAGCTATTACGTGATAATCAAAACTTGTGGACCCTAAACAACTGCTAAGACATCTGTATAGGTCTTCTTTTCCATGTTTCTTCATGGACACGTCCATTGCAGCTACCAAAACCAAACCCATCTAACTGCAAATAGATGTCTTTCACCATTCTCCGCTTCTTTACAGATCACACAGTTCATCAGGCTTACCCCAGTTTTTATGTACTCGAAGTTCTAGCGATCCGTGTATCACCTCACATCACATTCGGTGGTCTAACAGTAGGTACTGACAATTGATTGTATAATTGTTAGTTTGAAAATTATTTTTTGAAATGAACAACTCGATCATGACTGTTGGAAACTTCCTTTATATTTTAAAAAAAACAATAGTTATTGGTGTCGAAATATGATATGCTGTTAATATGTGAAAGTATCTTTGCTTTTTTTTTTTCATACAACGATTCATTTCTAGTTCAAGAAAAAAGTTTTTAACTTCCATATCATAACCTCTCCTTAAAGAAGGCAAAGGAGCAAACTCCTTTTCAGTTCCATCACTGTAATTTTTAGTTCAGAATCATCATTGTTGCGTAACAACATAACATTTATCAATTATGATAAAATGCATTTTAGCCCTCGAATTTAATCGGATCTCCAAATTTGTCTTTATAACTCTAATTTTATCAAAGTCAAATGCTCGAAATATTATAAAATTGATCATCGGCTAATGTTAATTTTATGTTTTTCAAGGATTAGATTAGGAACATGACTTAAATTAACAGTCAAAATAAACTTAGACAACGAAATTTCCCCATAAATTTAAGAGGTGAATTTTGACCGGATCATCACATCAATGTTCTGAAATTGATAGCCAATCATTATTATCATAACAATCACAGGCACACACTAACATGGAGGTAAAGAGTTGAAATTTGTGTAATGAGTACATTGAGTAGCTTCTACCTTGAGCTTTATAATTTGTTCCTTAATGCAAATATCATGATTCATCATGAGGAATTGAGTTGAAATTTTTCATTATGATTCTATTTGTGATGTGATATACTACTTGTCGTTGAAATTAGACATGGTGAAACTCTTTTACTCAACAAATTTTATAATTCCTCCTCACATTTTTGCATTTGAAGGAAGGGAAAGATAGAGAGATTCTACTATACCGGCTGTAACATACCGTAAATTTATCTCATTTAAGGTACATTAGTACATAAATGAAATAAATGCAACATAAATTAAATCATTCACGCATATATAATATATATGTGACATAAATAAGTAAATAGTTTTACCACACATCTCAAACTCGCTCTTACCATTAAGTCACGTTTCGAAAGGCTGAAATTTCATAACAATAGTATAATATTTGTTAAGAATTAAACGTCGTAATCATTTATTATCGATAGTAATAAAATAAAAAATATAAAACTAACACAAAGATTTATAGTAGTTCACCATCGATATGAAAGTTGTGTACATTCACTTTGCAGCTGAATATTCTCATTATAATCAAGAAGATACAAGATAATCTATCACAACAACTAAAACTACACAACTTCAGTTTATCAATTGTGACCTATTTTATTAACATAGCCATTGAATTCTAACTTCTCTAAATCTTCTTAAGTGCAAAGACTTTATCTTTGAAAATTGACTGTATTAAATGATATCGAACATGTATATGCTTTGCCACACATGATACATGATTCTTCACGAGGTGAATAACACTTTCACTATCCTAGTGCAAAATGCTCTCCACTTTCTTCAAACCCAGTTCTTCCAAAAAAACAATGCAATCATATGCTCTCATTGCTATCTTCTGTCACTACAACTTACTCTACCTCAATTGTGGACAGAGTAATTATTTTCTATAATTTTAAGACACGCTAACTTTTGCATCACCCAACATATAAATGAATGTAATGATACTCGTTATGTTATCAATCTGCGTGTTGTCTCTGTGTAACGCATGATTAAACTTCACACTTTAGCAATACTCGGCTAATTACACATGTGGACCCTTTAATTAATTATGGTGAAATGTTATGCTTCTGTGGATTATTTTCGTTTTCTACCTCTCCATAATGTTTTATTAAGGGTAATACACATTCTTTTGGAAAAAATTAATCCAATGGTTCAGAGTGAACCTTGGGGGAGGGAGGATATGAAAAACCTCTTAACATTGTACAACATCACGAGCTGAAATTGTGGATCTTAAATTTGACCATCTTTCTACTGTGAAATTGATGTAGGTAAAGGATGATCATAACTTTCATCACGTTGGTGACCATGGGTAAAGGATTATGATGAATATGTGATGATAAACTTAAACACACCAATGGAAGAGTTGAAGTTTGAGAGAGGCAGAGGCTGAGGCTCTTTGCTTGATCACACGGAGAGTATATTTCAAGCCACCCCCATGGCCCCCCCTTTGGTCAACATTTTTCATCATTTCCAAACCATCATGCTTTTATCTTTTTCTACTTTTTGTCAACATTTGTTTGATCATGCTTCTATATATCATAAAATAATAATTTTAATTTTAATATAATGAATAATAATAACAATAATAATGATTTCATTATTCTTATTACTATTGTTCTTTTATCCTTTTCTTCTTTTTTGTCAACATTTTTTGATCATGCTTCTATTAAAAATAATAATAATGATATTAATATAATTAATAATACTAACAATAATAATTATTTATTCTTATTACTCGTGTTCTTTTATCTTTTTCTTCTTTTGTCAACATTTCCTTGATCATGCTTCTATTATAAAAAAATAATAATGATAATAACAACAATACTCATAATAATAATAATTTGTTATGACTATTGTTCTTATTATCATTGAGGTGGCATGGCCAATCACTGTTCATTGGGTCTATGCATGTTAACAATTTTTGTAATTGATGGGTATTCATTTGATGATTGATATCATAATCACTTATATTCGGTAGTTGAAGCCTGAGACTAAGACCAACATATTACATATCAAAGCATGAGAAAATTTCATCAACATTTACTTTTGGATGAGTTCTATTAGCTAACCAACCAATTCTAAACCTCATTAACTTTACACAAAATTCCTCTCATTGACCAAGGTCAATTGTTAGCTCAATTGATTTTAACGAGATTTTAACTATGAGATTTTGATAATAAATTATCTGAGATTTAATCTTTATAAATTATTTTTTCTCCTTATGAGAAAAAAATAATTCATCTTTATAAATCGCGTGCTTCATAAATATCATCACAAACTTAATATTCAATGATATTTTAGAAACAACCTACACTTATACATAATTATGACTATATCAATTAATTAGATATTTAAAAATTGGTATGAGAAAAATAGTGACTTGGAAATTAGTAATAATTAATCAAACCCTCAAAAATAAAAACGTTTAATAATCAGAATGCTTTTGTAATAGCCAAAGTGATTAAAAAAATGGACACAACTAAAAATAAAGATAATTGATTGAAAGTGAAATTCTATGATGAGGAAGTGCATAATCATCATCAATATCATGATAGATACAAAAATACAGAATTTAGGGTCTACTTGTCCCATATTTTTCCAGCATCAAACAGCATCCCAGGTTGAGAGAAGAGACATTGGGTTATTGATTATGATGATGATGATATAACATTAATGATAATCATTATAATAATAATACAAAGTAAATAAAATAATACAGAAGGCATGACAAATGTCTAATAATAATTATGTCTGCGGGGAGAAACAAAGAACAAAAGATGCTTCTATTTTCAGGATTGCATGCTATCTTGTCTTTTACTTTGTTCTTTCTCTTTGCTAATCATATAATTAACTATTATTACTTCCTAACAAAGTGTTTTTTTGCCTAAGTTTAGGGAAACTAATAATTCAATTAAGCTAAATTGGGATTGAGCCGTGTCCTCTTATGGTTCCCAATTACTTTTTATGCCTTTGACTATCATCTTTTTTCTCAACCATTAATTCATTAAGTTAATCCTAATATATTTATGTCAAATAAGTGGACGGAGAAAAATATTACTGTCCTAGAGATGCTTGTGCTATTTTGTAGCTTTAGAAGAATGCTTTTAGTGATGTCCTCATCTAATTTCAATTTTTCTGATGTCCTTTATTTGATCAATATGTTAAATGATTTAACTTCAACTGACAATGTCTTATCATTTTTTATTTTTTATATTTTGTTTGTTAAGAGTCAGTTTGAGTTTATTGAATTTGTTTATGTCCCTAGATCTTGTAATATTATGTCTCACAAGCTGGCTAAGTTAGGGGCTCTGAAATCTAATACTTATGTTTCCTTGCGGCATTTTTTATAAGTAATTTCTTCGATTATGGACTTTGTTGCTTCATAATTTATCAATTTATTTGACAAAAATAAAAAAGGAGAAGTGTGTCACTTAGCACTTGTTCTTATATATTTAATTGTCAGGTTGATTAACTAATTCATGTTCAAAATAAAATATTTGTCTTGGACAATTAAGAGTTCACTAATTCTATACATCTTCAACTTATGCTAAAACATGTTTTTAATATTCTTTTTATTTTTTATTATAATTAAGTTAGAATATTAGTTCATAATTACATTAGCACAAAAGTATTATATAAAAAATAATTGTACTAAAACATACAAGGATAAAAAAATATTTATCTTCAAACTAAAATTTAATTAAATATACGTGCTCAAATTACATGTGATATTTAAGATTTTGAATGACACGTTTCATCTAAACACTAACCATACATTTAACATCCTTAAATTTTATATTTGTAATTTTAAACTCACAAATAATTAGTAATTTGTTCACTAAATATATTTCACATAGCGTGCACGTAATCCATTATAGATACCAAGTTTCCTTTGTATATATAACATTGTCTGTTGCGAGTGGATAAATAATGTTGATAAATAAAGTAGTTAACTAATGTTCAAAATGAAGTCAATAGTTAATGATTTGTAAGTCTTAGAATCAAATTGACAAACTCAAAACCAAAAAATAGAAAGACGTATGGATTATTTAGTATGTAAATTCTAGAAATGACCCTAGTACTTGAATTTGTTGTAGTTAAATTAAAACATGATTGACATGATAATATATAAAATAATTATTAACAATAAGAGATTATTATGCTTGATAAAGTTATGATTATCTTATTATCATAAGTGTTTTACATTAGTAATTCTGAATTTTCTTTGTTGAACGTAATTCAATTTATTACTCATAGATGAATTGATATACTTTTCAAAACTAGTTCAAACAAATAAGATAATTTAATTAGAGAAAAATTAGTTCAAACAAATAAGATAATTCAATTGGAGGATGTCATTTTAAATTGTGGTCGAGATAGAGGATAATGATCGTGGCCATACAAGAGTGCAAGATGTATTCTAACATACCTTTTTTGTAAGAATTGTTAATTTTATAATGAGAAAATATATGATACTCAAAAGGTACGGAATATTTATTTTTCATTCAAATCATTAAAGAGTACGAAATATTCATTTATCATTCATATCATTAAGGATTACGAAATATCCATTTCTCAATCATATAATTCATTATTAAGTTATTAAAATTCATATTTGACTAGATAAAATAAATATTTTTTAATTTAAAAAAATCTAACATATCATTAAATGATATAAAAAGGTAATGGATGGTTGGCTACAAAATACAAAGTATTTGAGAGAAATCTATATGAGATAAGGAAGGTGGGGTGAGGTTAGGGCTATAGCTAGCATCAAAAGTATCAAAATGAAAGACTCAAAACGCATTCATTGACAGAAGGACTTAAAGAAATCATCATTACAAACAAAGAAAATAAAAATTCTCATCAATATATATATTCTTAGCTACTGCGAAGCTCAATCATAGGTCCTTTTTCTGCCTTTCCCTTTGTCTTTCTCTGCAACCAATCTTTTGAATAGCTACGCATAGGATCCATATCTTTCCAGTCAAACTGTCATCCCTAATTTATGCTCCAAAAGATGTAGATTTTCGTTCCAAATTTTCCCAAAATGAATGCCTTGTATAACTTATAGCTGTATATCATAATGGCATAAAACAAAATTTAAGGGACAAGATTTCTTTAGCCCCTATAATTTTCTCTCTTTTAATTTTATATTTTTTTAGTTTTCTCAATTTGTTACTTGTCTATTTATTTATTTAGTTCTAACGCGTGTTTTATTTTGTCAAATTAAAAATAACTAAATAAGCTCCAAGAATTTTAAAAGAAATTTGATAAATTGATCATTATTCCGTGTAATTAAGAGAAATTACAAAACAAATTGATGTAATTTTTCCATATGACTACTAAATAATCACATTAGTGGTACTCTAAACATTAATTTGTTCATAAATATCGATATTGTGGTACATTAAAATCTTCATAGCATACGTATACTTTTGACATAAACCCACTCTAAAAACAATCAAAGGAAGCAGATATAATTGGTTACATTTTGTATATATATCTAGATCTACTCAATTATTTCTTTTCAAGAAAAAAATTCTACTCAATTATTTGACAAAAAATAATCTACACCATTCATGTTTTCAAAATTGCTTGTTGTCAAACTTTCTTTTATGAGATCTCGTTTGATTAAAATAAAGGCAATAAGAGCTTCTTTCTAAGCTCATAGGGTTATCTCAAATCTCGTGTTTTGATGGTGGATATCTACCTCGATTTCAGAGCCTGATTTAAGGAGCTGGTCTCTGTTGGCAATGGCAGAGAAGCTGGTTTTAAGGAAGATGAAGAAGAGCTTGTCCGAAAACTTGCATGGACTTCATGGTGATTCCAAGTTTATTGGACAAGACTCCAAGGTCACTTTAAACACTGTTTCATTGGATTGGAATATTGTTGGTACAAAGCGTGGACGTTGAAGGTAACCAAAGATTAAGACAACTTTTGCTAATCCAAAAGATAATACAGAGGAACTTCCTATTTTGTATTCTGTAATGGAAAAAGAGAAAGACTGTACTAACCTTTCTACTTTTAGCTCAAACTCTAAAACCCGGGAAGCTGTTAACTCAAGTTTTTTCAATTGTAATATTGAGGAAGAAGCTGAGTGTTCAGCTTTACCCTGATCTATCAAAGAGCCTAACCTGTTGAAAGGTTATTGCTGGAAACCCAAAATATAAAGCTATTTTCTCAGATTTAGTTGAGAAGAAGAATGAGTAAAACCCAATAAAGCTGAAGCTACTGATTCAAGGAAGAAAACCTGGGTAGATAGAGTAAGACAGCCTAATGTTCATCTACCTATTCATGAAGATAAACCCCTTAAAGATGTTGTGATTGGGAAGTACAAGATTCAAAATGCAGTTCTACAATAGGGGATTGAGCATTGGGAGTATACCTTGGTGGGGCACTTTCTGGACAAGAAGCGTGCCTTAGTTATGTAAGTCAAACTACATTTCGATTATTGAAGAATAGGGGATTAAAAGAGGTAGCTGAAACAGAATCTGGATTTTTCTTTTTCAGTTTTCACTCTGAAAAAGACAATGGGATATTTTTAAAGGAGGTCGATGGTATACTTTGTAGACCTCTAATTCTTAAGGTTTGTACTCACCAGCTGAAGCTATGAAAGGAAGAAATGCATAGAATTTTAATTTGGGTGAAGTTATGGAATGTGCCTACCATATTGTGGACTCAAAGTGGCATAAGTAGCATTACTAGTATCATTGGAAAACCTTTATTTGCAAATGTTGTTACTCAAGTGGTTCTAGGCTCCTTTGCATGAGTTTGTGTAGAGACGGACATATTCTCTAAACTCCAAAAAATCCTTAAAATTGACCTAAAAGAGTTTAGGATTGGGGTGGAATATCTAGGCATTCTAAGAAGATATAGATCTTGTCAAGTTTTTTATCATGACTGTTAGTTGAATGCTGAAAAGAATAACCAAAAAAAAAGAAACCAAGTAATCTCGAGTGGAAAAGAATAACAAGAATGGGTGCAAGTTTCCAAGAAAGGAAAAGAGATATTTGAGACCTCAAATGACAATGCACAAGCTGAAAAGTCTGTCTGCCTACCTGAGAACCTTGAAGAAGATGTGATGATCTAGTTGAATTAGAACCACCTTATCTAGATTTAACTAAGGAGAAACAGGAAGAGGACATACATGGAAGCAGTACTTATGCAACTTATATGACAGGTTCAAAGGAGTGTAATCAGCTAACTCCTAACTGTGTCAAGCTGAGTGCAAGGCAGAGGCAAAGGTAGAGACAATTGACTGCTAAACTTAGAGTTATTCTCCTAGCCCCCTCATATACCTTAAATGAAAAATTTTGTTGCTTGGAATTTTAGAGGCTTTAACAAACCTTGGAAACATTCAGAGGTTAAGAGGTTGTGTAGGGATTTTCAGTTAACCATGTGTGCTCTCGGGGAAAACTAGAGTTAAAGTGAAACATTCTAATAGTATTATATATAATGGCTTTCCCACTTAGGTCGGTATCAATAATTATAATGCTGAATCGTCTGGAGATATATTGGTTACCATTTAACATGGTGGAATCACCAGATAGGGAAGGGTAACATAATGGTAAAAATAGTTTGAATTCTGGTTAATGATCCATTGGCACAATCACTTTGTAGAGCAACTTCATTTTTAGTTGATCCAGGATTATCAGATCATTTCCCTGCCATAGCCAGATACTCCTTGATGTACCAAGAAAGAAATCATCCTTTAAGTTCTTTAAATTCTGAACTAAAACTAGCAGTCACCTAGAAACTGTTGAAAAGCTTATATCTTGTACAAGGCAATGCTATATTCAGACTTGCAAAAAAGCTTACCTTAGTTGAGAAAGCCTTAAGGAACTTCAACTTACATAAGTGTAATGATGTTTCAAAAAGGGTTGTGGAAGCGAGAGAGAAACTTCAGCTGGAAAATCAAAACTTGGATGTCAATCCTGATAATGTACAGGCTCAAAAGTAAGCCAGGTGAAGCCACAAAATAGTTAACAATTTGAAAATTGGCTTAGGAGAGTTTCTTCATAAAGAAATCCAAGGTATCTTGGCTGAGCCTGCGAGACAATAACACAACTTTCTCTTTTAATGCAATTAAATCTCATAGAAGGAAAGCTCAAATTGCTCAACTTATTGATGGAACTGGTAATCTTCTAGATAACCCTACTGTAATCCAAAACGTATCATCCAATTCTATAAGAATTTACTAGGTACATGAGCGCCTGATATTGACTGAGGAGTCATCCAGATAGTGCTTTCAAGAAGAGTGGAACCATATATGCATGAGCTAAGAACTCAAAAGTTTTCTATAGGGGAGACTAAGCATACCTTTTTCTCTTTTAAGGATGGAAAAGTTCCAGGGACTGATGACTTATCTACTAGTTTCTTCAGGAAGCCCTAGCATATTATAGGGGATGTGAGTGATGTCATTTTAGAAATCTTTCAACATTGAGAGTTACTTAAACACTTCAATGCCACTATTATAACCTAGGTTCCAAAAATCTCTAACCCCTCTAGAGTTACTGAATATAGATCAATTGCTTGCAGCAACCTGGTTATAAGTGCATAAGAAAGATGTTAGCTGACAGGTTACAGATTGTTCTACCTGATTTGGTAAGCCCAAACCAGACTACTTTTGTGCATGGTATATTCATCTCAGACAATATTTTGCTATCCTAGGACATTATGAGGGGATATCATATGGAATCAAATAACCCTAGATGCACCCTCAAAGTTGATTTACTCAAAGTTTATGATAGTGTAAGCTGGTTTTTTCTTGGTAAGGTTTTGCAAGGGTCTGGTTTGCCTACTAGGTTTATCAAATGGGTTATGGGGTGTTTAACATTTCCATCTTACTTGATCAACATCAATGGCGGCTAAAAATTGTTTTCCCAAGGTGGCAGAGGTTTAAGGCAAGGAGATGTTGGATCGAGTTTTGAAATTTTGATGAAAAATTAATGAACCACGAGGGGTTCGTGGGCGGAATATAAAAAAATTCAAAATAAATATTTAATCATATTAAATATAAAACCATACAACGATCATATATATTTAGATAAACGTATCGAGAAAAGAAAAATAATTTTTACCTTTTCTAATAATGGAGAATTTCTGAATTCGTGGGATCCCATTTATGGTCTTGCATTTCTTCGTTCTTGAGATTCATAGAACTTCAATCGATCTTCACACAAAAAACTACTAATAGGATGGAGAAGTATGTATCGCAAAGATATTTTCAAGAATAGAGTGAGCTCTCTAAACAACTGAGGATGAAAAAATAATTTTTCTTATTCCTCATTATGATTTCTACGACAACAATGGAGGGGAGACAGAAAACCTTTTTCTTGCTCTGAATAATCACACTCTGTGATTAGGTTCATCTTAGGGTAGGGATGTGACCCTATTGCAATCTCTTATTCTTAATTACGGAGTTTACACGTATACATTTATATTGTAAATTACCTAAATTCACCATCACCTTACGTTACTCTTTGCAATTTTTACATCTCCATTAGAGTCAATAATGTGTCCAAATCCATCAATCTAAATGGATAAATTAAATCTATCATCATCAATTAATTAATTAGTTTGAATATTAATTCTGCTCTTCACTAATTTAGTGATGACACCCATCACATATGGGTTCGGGAAGTGTATATTGATCCAAAATACATTTTTGGTCCAACTGATTTTGTTTCACATTCCTGTCCTTATGAGCTACTCTTAAGCTCGAATGGACCCACATGAATAAAGCTATGAGATTTAATTACCCAACTAATTTATCTTCATAAATTTTTGACATATTTAATCCTGACATTGTACGACTCTACTATATGTCTGATGCCGAACCAACTATCGATTCATGCAAGTTACTTTTTCTATTAGTGTAAATAAACATCTTTATTTCACGGTTCATAGAATATTTTATGATGTTACCCTTCGTGGATATCAGTAACAAGAGAACAGGGTTGGCTACAAGAGAGGCCGCACTCTTGTTATCGCATCATAGCACGATAAAACGAGGTAAAAACATGTAATTCAGCGAGTAAAGACTTAATCCAAGTAAAACCAGCTAAGGAATTTGCAAGAGCATGGTATTCACTTTCACTATTAGAGCGTGCCATTACCTGCTACTTTCCTAAAGACCAAGAAACAAGTGATTTTTCAAGAAAAATAGCATGAGCTCCAGTTGCTAGGATAAGAGTATCAGCAGGTGGAAGTGTTATACCATCATATAATGTTCCTTTGAGGTATCTTAGTAGGCGTTCATATGAATGCCAGTGAGTAAGAGTTGGTTGGTGAACAAATTGGCTAAGTTCATTTACAACATACCTTATATCAGGCCTAGTAAACAGTTGGTATTACAAGGCTCCCAATGCACCCCGATACAGTGTAACATCCTTACAGGCACTAGAATCATCATGACACGGTTTAATAGAAGTAGTACAAGGTGTAGAACAAGGCTTGACACTAAGAATATTAGTCTTTTGAAGCAACTCAATAATGTACCCTGTGTGAGACAAAAAGAAACCAACTTATGTTCTAACAACTTCAACTCCAAAAAAGAGATGAATAGGTCCTAGATTTTTAAGAGAGAATGAGTTGATCATGTATTAATGATATAATTTTAGCGTGATTAGTCCATGTCACTAATATGTGATCATAAACCAATAACATAATTGTACAATTTACTGCATTGTAAACAAATAGAGATGAGTCTGAGACGGTGCTTCTGAATCCCTACTCCACTATAGTAGTTTTCAAGCGATCATACCAAGCTCTTGAAGCTTTTTTAAGTCCATATAGAGATTTTCTAAGCTTACATAGATAATCAGGATAGACAACTTGAATATATCCCTCTTGTTGCTGTATAAAAATTCATTTCATAAGTGTTCCATTAAGAAAAACATTATTCACTTCTAACTGGTCAACTTCCAAATTCAGAGACACTCATAATGTGAGTACAACTCTAACAGTGGTAGACTTCATTACATGATTAAATGTTTCAGTATAATCAAGGTCAGGTTTGGTAAAACCCCTTGGTAACCATCCTATCTTTATACCTTTGCACTATCCCATCAACATTAAACTTAAGCTTAAAAACCCACTAGTTTCCCACTAGGTTCATCAAAGGAGAGTATGGTACCAAATCCCATGTATGCTTATTAATTAAAGCCCGATAAACTAGATCCATTTAATGTTTCCACTTTGCATCAATCAAGGCAAGTCTAACTCAGGTTGGTTTGAGTTAGGAGAAATAGACAACTTATGTTTGGAGGTAAGAAATAGTTTTGGTTTTAGGGATCCTGTTATTTATCTAGTGATCATTGAATGAGATGGAATATGTGCAGGGGTAGTTGAATTAGAAGGTGAAGTAGTTGTAGAGTCCAAAAAAGGAACATGCATTAGTGGAACTGCATCAACATTAATTGACTATGATAACATAGAATTGGACATGTTATTATTATTACTATTATTATGTGAAGTAAAGCTCATATTGGTGTTGATTATGTGATCATGAGAAGCTTGGGTAATAGCTGTTGAGTTTTTAGTGGAGGATATAAAGGCAAGCTCAAACTTGTGTGGAGAAAACTAAAAACTAACACCTGAAGATTTTAGTACAGTAGGGTGAATTAGAGACTGTGAGGTGGTGTTAAATAGAAACCCTTTGGAAAATGGGAAATGAGTTTCTAAAGTAACATTTATGGTACTTTACACTCTTCCAGAAGGGTGAAGGCAAATATTAACCTTTATGACAGGGTGAATATCCGATGAACACACACATCTCACTCTTAAACTACAATTAATGATTGTTGTAAGGTATTAGATGTGGATAACATGCAGATCCAAAGGTACTAGGAAATTATAGTTAGGCGTATCTTTCGAAAAAGGACTTAGAAAAGTGAGTAATTTGAAAGAACAGTAGTAGGCAATCTATTAATAAGAAACACAAATATGGAAGACATGCAACCAAAAAGACAATGGCATAAAAGCTTGAGCAAGAAGTGTAAGCCCGCACTCTACAACATGTATATGATTCCTCTCTACACGCCCATTTTTACACTGATTGTGAGGGCATGAGTGTCCAAACTCTATCCCACTAGTTTTGAAAAAAGGAATTGAAGGCTCCAAATTATTCACCTATATCAGATTGTAATATCTTTAATGTGGTGGAGAATTGTTTTTTTTTTTGCATAAATTTTGAACTGAAGAAATACCTTAAATGCGTCAAGCTTTGCTTTTAGAGTATAAATCCATGAGTATCGACGGAAGTCATCTACAAACATAAAATTATTTTTACAACCATCTTTCGAACACAAACGGATAGGACTCCACAAATCTGTATGAATTAGTTCTAATGATTTTACAGCCCTAGAATTATAAATAACATGGTGTTGGAGATGACTTATTACCTTAGGACATGCATCCCCGAATGAACCTTTTTTATAGAAATTATTATTATTGCATAATTGTAGGACTTTCACAGTTTTGGCAGTAGGGTGTCCAAGCTTCTTATGCCATGGATCAAAGAAAGAATTTATGAAAACATTATTTCCTTATATTTCATCATTCTTACCGATTGTAGCATTACATAAGACAATAGTTTGCATGGGCTTGTTCTAATTTACAAGGCTATGATGGATACTAGAAGCTGGAATTTTACTATCATAAGAAGTTTTGCTTTTTTCACAAGAACATGAAAAGATTTTGTTTTACATGTACTGTCAACAATAGAACTTTGATTATTTGTATCTACACAAGGCAATCTACTTGAATTAGAAATACTTGTGTTTGAGAAAGAAACTTATGATATGTAAGACTTTCCAGAGTTTGAGTTTGTGATTCTACAAGTTAGAGCTGATACTCTATTTCTTCCAGGTACCACCAACCCCAACAGCCTTTTCTTCAGCTTCACTTTAAGAAGAACCCTCTTAGTGCGCTCATCCTTCACATGACAATAAGTAGCATGAAATTCAATGAAGATAGAGCAGTCTTTATACTTGTGTATAAAAATTCTAATTATGAATAATATGACCAATATACATGAGGGTTAACAACCTCAGCGTTGACTCCCCGCGAAACGTAACTCTTACGGCGTATCGGGAATGTCTCACCGAAAGATGCACCATGGAGTGTCGCCACTAAGATTCACCATGAAGTATCGCCGTTAAGGTGCCACCACTAAGGTACACATAGGGTGTTTTCCCCCATGGCAGCACCATGGGTGTTACCCCCATGGTAGCACCATTGGATGTCACCTCAAGGGTGTACCATGGACGTGCCTGAATCACTCTTCGTAATGAAACTCGAAAACAACAATTACGTACTTCGGACAAGACATGTCGCTATTCTATTACAACGTGTCATCATATCACAAACTACCAAGTCAAGTAATAAAGATTTGGGTGGACGTATGGTTGCGTGGGAACGCTTGGGAGGCTATGGAATGGTAAGATCAAAGGTGAAGCTATGCCATATGGGAGAGGACATACCTCTTATAATATGACCACTTTGAACATTGAGGGTGTGCTACCCTCCCACCTTGGGAAGGCGGTTTGGTCTTGAGAGGTCCCTTTGAGAGAAGCTTTGGACAAATACCACCATTGAGCCCCATCGGTTAGGCGTATTCCCCATAGATCATGGTCATCCCACAACGCCCACGTGGCGTCATCCGATTGACACACGTGTGATCCTCCTCTCATCCACATCTACGTCATTAATTAGTTGAGGTGGCATGCTTGGATAAGTGAGCTTGCAACTAATCAAGAGATTAGTTGCAATAATCCCCCTCCTTTGTGTCACTTATAAAGGAGGGCCTCTCCTTCATTTGAGAGGATGAAAAAAATCTTAAAGAGAGAGAGTCTCACTTCTAGAGAGAGAAAGAATTTTGTCACCACCCTTGAGTGTTTCCCTTCATCTCTCGATGTCCTCTACAGCATTCTTAGCGTTGTTGCAGTCATTTATTATGGATTAGATCACTCTCACACTCACCCATGTCACACCTTACATCTACATTTGGTGACTCCACTAAGAATTGGTTTATCACTCTAGCAAAGGACCACCATGGCCGGACGTGCAAAGAGGAGAGAAGCCCTATCACGCATAGAGGGACATGCCCCCACCACAATTTGTGAAGTACTAACGCCCGATTATTCATACCTACCCTTTCAAAGTCTATCAGCGATATATAACCACTTTTAAAGGGAGATTACATCTTTTCATGGACATGAGAACACCAATGGAAGTTTAATGCCATAAAGGATGTGATCCTCACACCGGCCATCATGGTGCCACCGTGTAGTGACTTACCATTGTTGTTGTACATCACCTCAACCTTCAAGTCCATTGGAGCATTGTTGGTATAAGAAAGGGAGAAGGCGGAGCGCACAATGTATTATTTGAGTAGGATCATAAAGGATGCCGAGCTTAGATATGCACCTTGTCAATGGTAAATAAGAAAGTATAAGTCTTCATAAGAAAGGGACATACCGTCGAAGGTGGCGCCGGAGCACCACAAGGAGGGTCTCTGTTAGAGGCATTGATGAGCCCGCCAGTGGCAACCCCCTCGGTTGTAGGCTTAGACTTTAGTGAAGCTTTAGCTGCAGAATTGGTCTTCATGCGAATGGTTCTGGCCGTATCACTCTTACCAGTAGGGGCGACCTCGGCTGTAATAGGTGTTGGGAGTTATGCTCTAAACGCATGTGTATTGACATTTTAATATTAAATTCAAATAGGATTGTATTTTTCCTATAATTTTTCTTTTAAATCATTGTTGAATAATTTATATAAATATCTAAAAATTCCATATTCATTAATGAGACTATGATCTTATATTAGTACGAGATGATTAAGATCATAGATAATGAATAAAATTGTCAACAACATATTAAAATATGAAATCTTTAATTAATGGTTGCTAGTACGGTTCGCTAAGCATTATGAATGCGCGTGATCTAGATCTGAATCATTGATGTGGATAGACATTTTATCGAATGTACTTTATATAATAATATTATATACGACAGGACGGATGTGAATTAATATATTTATTAATGTGCCGCTTATCATAAAGATTTAATACACATCAATTCAATGATCATATGTAGATCAGTCTGAATTGTAAGCAGTCATGAACTCTTATACATGCCTACTGTATCTTTTGATTCACTCGTTAAGGTCAACTTGTTAATCAGGCTAGTGACTTTTGTTTTCGAGATTCAGTGATGTGGATGGCTGGCGACATGATCTTACAAGATTTAGAATCTAAGATTTCCTAACGTATCGTATAATGGTCCATTTAAGTGTTAATTATGACACTGAATGGTATTGAGCTTAAATTAATAATAAGATTATAAATTAGTCATTCCCTAGTAGGTTAATGGGACTTAAGGATCAAGAGGTAATTAGAAGGGTAAAACGATAATTTTGACTAGTTCTAATTTATGAACCAATAATTGGAGGACATAACTACATGAAATGATTATGTCAGTGAACTACATGAAAATACTCTGTCAATACATTCTATAATCTCTAAGCGTGCAATTTCATATTTATAGTAGAGTAATAATATAATTAATAAATAAGATTATTTAGTTACAAAGTTTAATTAATAATATGATTTATTAGAGTTTAAGATTATAGGTTCATGATTTTCAAGTCACATCTATACTACGCTGTCTAGAAGACTGAGTTGTAAAAGAAATTTTTATTATGGGGAAAATAAATCATTATGAGATAATTATATGTGATTAATTAATTGAATTATTTATATATTTAAATAAAATATTTGAAACTTATATATATATATATAAATAATTATCAATTTTTTTAATTAACGATAAGTGAGACAGAATATCTAATTTATGAAATTAGATAATTAAATTATTAATGGATAATAGTTTAAATCAACTAAATCTGTAATCTGTGAAATAACAGATATGTTAGTCAATAAAAATATTCAGATATGTTAATTTTAAATTAAATAATATTTAGATAATTATCTGATTAAAATAAATATTTAATTCACTATAATTGTCACGTGTCAATCACTGATAGGGTAGCAGAAATTGACACAGACTACTGTGGTGTCACGTGGCATTACAATAATGAGTATGCAACACAGTAGTGCCACATTGCACTACAGTGGTGCCGTGAGGCACTGTGCTGGCTCACGGCACACTGCATTGCCATGTGACACTGCAGTTGTGCACAATTACAGTGGGTCCCATTACAATTGGTAGTTTTATAATTAAATATTATTTCAATTTATCCCTAAAAACCTTATATGCCATTATCAAGTATATATACAGGATATTATTCTAATGGCCTAGGTTGTTGAAAGAATATGAGAGAATCAGTTTATCAGATCATATGTTCGACAATCAAGAGTTGAATTAAAAACACGATTGGTGTCAGAGAGATTTTCTTCTGTGAATAAACGTTAATCAAATCTTTAAAAGAATAATTATCACACTCTTTTAGAGAATTGTCTCACTAAAGTCCTTCTCAATAAACTCTATATCTTATGTGTTGAGAACATATAGACACAGAAAAGTGCCTTGTAATATTCTACGTGTCCAGACATGTCCTAATGCGTTGAAGATTTGATTTTTATTAAAAGTTCAATTTTTCAAAAGGTCACGCGCCTCCACATTTCTGCCGTGCACGCGCCACGATGACCAGCAATAAGGACTCTAGATGTGCCTCCCTTCAGCACTGCACTCGAGTCTCCCACTGACTCAATGTCTGAAGTCTCATTGACCCGTCTCAAAATGTACCACCCCGGACTTAGGCTTGGGAATAAGGCCCAACGTGATGTCACCCCTATAAACCATCTTGACATCTAACATCTTTATAGGAGACGCGAAGCTTCTAGTCCATCTCGACTTTTGACTCAGCCAAAATACTTTGAGCTTTATTGTACGACGAGGCATACGAGAAGCACGGGGGATGAGTATCTTTTGAGGAGGAGCGTCCCCATAATCCCTGTCACTCATCTATAGCGTCAATGCTTCCTTGCCCCACACCCACTCCAAGTTAAGACTGACGGTACCCTGGTCATAGACGAACTAACGGGCAACTCAATTACACTAATAATGCATCAACGTGAAATGGTTCCCATCCTCTAACTCCACCATCAGGGAAGAGTGAAAGGCATCATGATCACCACCAGAAGCCTATCAAGACTGGACCAACCAAGCACGACATCTCTACTAAGCGTAATACACATGTCCACCACTCCCCAAAATACAGTACCATAACCCGTGCAACCGTCCAGATAAGGGCGAGGTAAGAAGTAGCCATAGACGGTAATGTCTCGTGAAAAGTCGACACGTGTGGGAGTCTTAATCCCACAACAGGACCTTGCACAGGGCGATTCAGAATGGTGCTCCCACTTCTTATAATCAACCTTTTGAAGAGCGCAGTAGACGAATTGCTCACATACGAAAATTTGCAAGAATGAGCAGTCCATGTAGGTCGTGACCTCACACCTGCCCATGGACCTCTTTAGATCACTGTGGAAACGATCGAGCAACTAGTAAAGATTGCCCAAGAACAGGGCCCCGAGCGCAATCCTCTACCCTGTCACAAACATGGCCGCCATCGGGTGCACATGCTTATTCACCATGTCATAGTAGTCCATTCTGTTCAGTTCCGCCCAGAATGACCAAAAAATACTAGTTCCGGGATGGGAACGGAACGAAACATAGGGTGGTAAAAACCCGAAAGATTCTATTTTTTTAAAAAAAATCAAAACGTAATCGACTACTATGAGATATATTCATTTTCATCCAAAATTATCCAAAGTTATCTAAAATCATCCAAAATTATCAAAAATCAACACATTAACTAAGCATTCCAAATCATTTTCATCCAAATCATCTAAATAGCACTAATTTAATTCAACATTAGAATTTCAATCTGAACAACATGATGTTATACCAAAACCATTCAAAGGACACTAAAATTACCCAAATGCAATTCAATCACTAAGTCATTCAATCTGCTTAGCTTCATATAATTATCCAAATATAATTCAACTACTAAGTCTTTCAATATAAAGACTAACCGCTCCATCAGGCTAATTTTTTTCACCATCAACACCTATAAGTGGCATTGCATCCATCCCCCTAGTAATGTCAACACCATGTTCTTCTTCATCATTTTCAAAATCAAAGCCACCATTAATAGGCTCATCAAAATATAATCAGATAATATTTCATCATTATCATTCTCACTTTCGCTGACACAATCTTTCTCTATATCACTCTCCATAGCTTCAACCTCTTCCTCGCTAGAATCACACATCCACTCCTTATCAGAGTCACTAACAACAGAGTCATTAATAACATCAACTAGATTATGAATTTTCAAACCAGGTCTAACATCCATCTTCAAAATCAAATAGGAATAGAAACACAAATCAAGAAAATGACCACTACCTAAGCAATTCAGTACATAATATACTAAACAATAATGTACACGAGCAAAAATACAAAACGAGAGGCATGAGTTAATACAAACCAAGACTCATTTAGAGGATGACTTTATGTCTTCGAGTAGAGCTTGGGTTGGTTGAACCGAAAGTGGGAAAAGGAAGAAGCTTTTGTGCACAAGAGCAAGAATGTAAATAATCAAAACTAACAACAAGAATGCAAAAATTACGAACCGAATCAAAACGACAAGAATGCAAGTACTTACGAACTGAATCTAACAGCAAGAATGTAAATAATTATGAACTGAATCCAAACAAAACAGCAAGAATGCAAAATTAGCAGAACTTCACATAAAAACTAACGGCAAGAAAGAAAAAATTAGAAGAGCTTCAAGCAAAACTAACGGCAAGACTGCAAAAATTTGCACAAAAAATACAGAATAAGACCGGAGATTAGGTGCACGGAGCTCGTGGTGGCTGGGGTGTGCGGAGCTCGTGGCCGTGGCTGGGGTGCCCGAAGCTCGTGGCCGTGCCTGGGCTAATGGCAGAGATCATGGGTGTTTCTCTCCCGCGGCAATAGGTTTGGATTTTGTGAGGTTTGGAATTTTCGTAAGATTGAGCGTGGGTGTTAGGGTTGTGAGTGTTTTGTAGTGGGAGGGGTATTTTTAGGTTTTCATTAAAAACTTAACAAGAATGGATGGAAAATTAACAAAGATGAGGTTTATGTAATTATTGAGTATAGAGAGAGTGTCTGTATAATTTAATCAAAATATAAGAGGTATATGTGTAATTTATCTAAATATTATTATTATTATTATTATTAAAAAATCAAATAGAGTAGCAAAAGAGATCCGATGTACAAATGATTGACGCAGTATAGGATTGTCTTCATAGGACACTGGATAGTGTCCCTTTCAAAGGGTACCATCCTGCCCTACATTTATCCCCACCACCTCTATAGTCTGTTCTATCATTATTCATCCATTCCCCCTTCTCTCTGTCTCATTCCTCTCTTGTCTCTTCTCTCTCTTTCTTCTTCCACTGCCGCACCCATAAACAAAGTACCAATTAATACCCAACATCTAGCTTTCTCTCTCTACTCTTTCTCACTCTTTTCACGTCAATTTTCTGACTCTGACCCCAATCCCTCATCATTACATGGTCACGGACTAGTCACGTGACTTCACCCCTCTTTTTATTTCCTCTTATTCTCTTATATAATGCTCTCTCAACATTTATTGCAAAATCCGATTGCACCACCTTGATAGCGACTTCATTAAATTTACTCTGACTACTCCCGTCCCTTGATTCAACTTTAACCTCCTCATTTTCATTTGAGAACTGCAAGATATTGGATTATTTCATTTTCTTATAAAATAAAATACGCCTTTATTCTCGTAATTTATACGCATTTTTTCAGTTGAATAAAGATAATAACTTTTTCTAATTTAATCTTCATACTTTTCAAATGTAGTCTTTGTCATTTATATTCTATTTATTGCATTTTATATACGTTATACAATTAGCAAATTATATGCTTATTCTTAATCTATCTTATTTTATTTATGAATCCATGATTCTCTAATATTCTTGTATAGAGTTTCTTTAATCAGGACAATTCCTATCTATTTTCATTTTGAATTGGCTTGGCTTTTTTTTACCTTGAAAAATTATACAGTCGCCTATAGAGAGTTAGCCGCACCTACAATAAATCCTATATCAAAGCATCTTATTTATAAACTCTCAAAATCATAATTCATTACCTCTATAATTAGAAAACTTATTCAATACCTAATATCACACAAATCTTTCTCTTAAAATATATCCACAAAATAAGAAACAAATCTCTAAAACTTTTGACTAATATTTTCTAACTATCTCCACCTTGACTCAAATTTCACCATTCTCCAACATTAATTGCAGCTCCACATTAAACCTTACTCGTGTTTGATCATGAACATCAAAGTTCAACAACACTATATCTTTGCACGCTTCACAATCACTCAATTTTGAACATAAACTCATGTACATGTCCAGTATCATGCCATCAGCTCTGATACCATTTGTTGTAACAAATGTGCCAATACAAGAATAACAAAATGATTTTGTTAACATGATTCAGATCAATTTGTCTAGGTCTACGAATATATTA
Source organism: Datisca glomerata (assembly GCA_003255025.1). Lineage (NCBI taxonomy): Eukaryota > Viridiplantae > Streptophyta > Magnoliopsida > Cucurbitales > Datiscaceae > Datisca > Datisca glomerata. The sequence continues at coordinate 896,739 of QANY01011424.1, read as the reverse complement.
TTATCATCATCATTATATATTGATAGAACCACCTAACCCAAAATTCCTACACCCAAATCTAAAATCAACACACACAAAAGTATACCTAAAAAATCATAGCTAGCTTAGACAAAAATAACCACTTTTCGATCAGACAAATATGCAGCCCACTAGTTTGAAAATCATATTCAACACGAGCAATGTTCTCTGATTATCCTCTCAATATCACGGGGCATCCCCTCTTTGGATAGAGTCGTTTCTCACATCTTAAAGTTAACATCTATCGCTTAGAACGAAACCTACTTACAACTTGTAGAATCAGAGCCAGTAGTCCCTAAATCAAAACCTCTTATTTATAGTATTTCAAAACCCTAATTTATAAAATCTAGAATTAGGGAACTTATTAAATACCCAATATTACGTGCAAACCATTCTCTTAAAATATCTCCACAAAATAATAAACAGGTCTATAAAAAATTGAGTCATATTTTCTAACAATTGATTGTTTATTTTTTTCTCGATTGTAGTCTTTGAGTAAAATATAAGAAGGAGGTTAGGAAAGCAAGTGTATGGAAATTCCCATGCCTTGATAAGTAAGAAAAAGCAGTGATCAAGAAACCATTAATTATATCTATAAAATCAAACTTTCTAGATCAACAATCTAAATTATACTCTAGATTTCCATAAACATAAATTGATTTTCTTCATAAATATTTCAGTAAAATTAAGCTATAAGTCCATGTTGTCGGGTGTGAAAATTAAAATCTTAGGTTGAAAATAAAAGTCTAATGCAACTTAGTCAAGATTTTTTCAAATATACTAATTACAACCATTATACACTGTATTAAATTATTGACATTCTCTAAATAAATTATAAGATATAGATAAGAGAAGCTCCACTTGATTCCATCATTCTATGTCTCTTCATGTAGTCACTATATTAATATATATTCAATTTGGAAAAAGAAAAGTCAAAGAAGAATAATGGAAATTGTTCAATTTAATCAATGAATAAAATGATTAGGTCCCTTGACATGGTACAAGCCATAAGGCACCTCAATATCATTTAAATCATTATGTGGTACAGTATTTGAATTGTTTTTATGTGCATGTATACGTAAATTGTATACATGTGTGTAGATTTTATGTACACATGTACATAAAAATAGACACCGTACAGTGCAAAGCTTGTACTGTAGAATTATCCAATATCTGGTGTATAAAATGCTATCTTACTCAATTAAAAGATCAGGACTTGACTAGCTAGTATAACCATATCAAATTAGTTTTCCAACCAATTTCTCGTAGAGAAATTTTATATTGGTAAAGTCAAGTGTTAATTTATGTGTAAATTGTGATATAACTATTATAGAATAATGTCATGTGAATTTTTAAAGAAAAAACTGTTAAAATATGATATATTTATAAAATAAGCACGTAAGATTGAGTATAAAGGACTCATTACTTGCTAGACCCTTTAAATTATTTATATCGACGGATAATACAAGTATATACAGCTTAGTCAATAAATGTGCCCCAGACAAAGATATCACCATAACTTAGTCAAGAAATGTGCCCTAAATCATGAGTTGGATGATGTGTTGGTATATATAAATAACAACTACATGTATAATTTTAATAATTTCCACGTGGCGCACACACAATTAGAAGTCCAAACTAAAGCCACAAAGGTGTTAGACCATATGATTGATTTATTGTCAAAACTTTGATCAAGGGGAAGGTGAGATTAGCTAGGAAGGTGGAGTCGTATAAGAACTAAAAATGAGATGTTTTATTTCAACTAGTTCCTCAAATGTGTTTCACCTCATAAATTATACAATACTTTTTTTTATTAAATTATTATCTTAAAAGATGAAAATATATAGTACTAAATAAAGCTGTTAGATTGTGCCAAAAGAAAGAGTATAGATATTAAGTGCCTCTAGAAATTCAAAAAACTTGTTAGATTCTATTCAAATATATATAATTAATAATAGATTTTAACTGATAAAATTACATTTGAATTTATTTTTATGTTAATTTCTGTGTAATATTTTCATTTCATATATTGTAAGTAATTTTATCTTAATAAATTTAAGTTATACAATTGAGTATATTAAATTTTTTTTAATAAAATCTAACAAAAGATAACATAATATGTAATTAAAAATAAAAATAAAAATTATTAATTTGACCATTATAGTTTATATCTAGTTTCAAGTTTAGCAATCACGTTGTAAAAGTTCTCTATTTCCTCTTTTAACTTAATTTCAACTTCATCATTTTGTCAACTTTCATTTATGAGTTTTAACGTTTTACTGATATGACATCTTAATTTGACGTTATGTGACACGCTATAAAAATTATACACCCAATAAACTTTCTCTCTCTTACCACCTAATTTTTCTCTTCGCTCTCACCAACTTATAAATTTAGCTGAAATTAAGGTATTGTAAAATTTCTTTTTCTCAATTCAATATAATAACAATCCAAAAAATTAAAGATAAATGGAGAATTTTTAAAACATGATGGTTAAATTTAAACTAAAGGCAAACTTGATGGACAAATTGAGCACATTTATCAAACAACTAAATGCTTTTATGGTTATGCTATTTTTCCAAACCGCAATTAACATTGATTTTTTTATAAGCTATACCATTACCAAATTGGTTCTACGTGCATTATATATATAATGTAAAAAATGTTAAAAATAATTTAGACAAATTTGTATAAAGATTCAAGGATTTAAATTATTATATATAATTTTTAATAAAAGATAATTAAGAAAATTGAGAAAATATTGAAGGATGTCAAAATTATTAATCTATTTATATTTACTATTGATGAGCTACTTATTCCATGGGTATAAAGGGTCCCGCCTTAATAATTTCACACATATTCTTGGGCTTTCTTTTTCTCTTTAACTTATCATTAAAGCCTGCATGAGTTCAATAATTGCAATGATCCCAAAAGCATGACATATCTGACCTGGTCACATCCCTCTAGATGTGTATTTTTTTAAAATATTTTACTTACGCTTTTATTTTTGTGAAAAGCTACTACACCCACGCGACCCCCTCCTATATTATTTGTGTAAGAATGAATGAAGAATAAAATTAAAAAAAATATGTTTTGTAATTACACTTTTTAATTAAAATTATAAGCAAAATTCTTTTTTGTCCATAAAAATTTTTCCAATTAAAAATCTATTAGTTTTGAAGTATTTTAAGTGTATAAAATATATTTAAAAATCACACAAAAAACATTAGTTTTCCCAATCACAATCATTTAATACAACCATTCAAAAAATTTAATTAGCAATTGCAAACTGAAGATTAAGAATTTATCAATTACTTACTGGACTTAACAAAAAACAAAATGTACCTGGCGTTTTCCTTCAATCTAAGTAAATAATATATTCATTGGAAATGTGTAACGGGTTTGAGGGAGAAAATAATTGTAAATGTATACAACATATAAAAACTAAAATACAATATTTGGTGCAAAAATCTTATTTCTTATTTTGTGCAAAAAATGTCCTATTTGCGAAAAAATAAAGTACAAAGTACTAATTTAGATAACAAAATTGTTGCAGTTGCAAAACGCCATTGCGAATTTGTTTTTATAATCGTGTAAAATTAACAAACAAAAATTTGAAGCGGTTTTTTTAACGAATACTATAAAATTTAATATATTTCCATCTTTTAACTTTAGATTGTACTAAGTACTGATACATTTTCAAGAATGATTCATTCTCACGTCTTCTAACATTTGATTAGTGCTAGTTATTTTTAAGTTCACGTCATTTAACATTTGATTAGCGCTAGTCGTTTCGAAATTTATGTTCCCTGACATGTTTGATTAGTGTTAGTTGACAAAAAATTTCTCCGGTTACATTGTATAGCAGTACAAAAAGTCAACAACAAAGTAAGGAGAAAAGTATAATAGTTTGATGTTCTCTTTTTTCATAAAGCCTTACAGCTTTCTTCATGTGTTGATATTTACTTTATATTTTTAGAAATCATACAAGCTATTGATACATATCAAGATCTCAAGATTTCAAGAGTTCAATTTTTTTATAAAATATGAGAATTGATGTTGATTCTATCAAAGTAATGTTATTAGCATAAAGAACTTGGATAATTTTTTTGTCTATTAATGTTATTAGTTTTGTAGAAGAGTTATCAATCCACAAATTAACTTACCAGATAATCATAATTGAAGACCATTTGATGTTTGCTTTAAAGAGAATTACGATAATTTGTTTTGGAATACGTGTAACTAGTCATCAATATAAGTGAGAAAATAAAGTCTATGTTGTGTCAAACTACTAGCTAGTTTATTTGATGGGCTAATGAAAAATTAAAATCAGTTGGTGATACTATTTGTAATATTAGCAGGATCAAAGATGTAATTTCTTTATTTTTTTCTTGTTGATTGATAGGTAAAGAGAGTTATTGTTGAAAAAACCTTTGATTGTGTTGTAACTCTTACTTTCGTATTATGCAATAATAATTTAAAATGACTTTAATTTCAAAAACTATTGAACACATCTATCACTCTATTTTAACCAACTTTATTAATCAAATTGAATATTAGTTATACACTACTTTTGTGTAGATTTAATTGATAGTAAACAAACTATAAAAAGATAATATAACTATATACTATTATAATAACAAAGATGAAAACTACTTTCTTTGGAATAGTAAAAGATGTTTGCTATCTCTGCCTTTAAGTAAGAGCAAAGATTATTGGGTCAAATCTCGTGCTAATCTGACTTATCCTTCCCAATGTTTTTTTTTCTTTTTTGTTCTGTTCACACATCAGGCTTTAGTCCTAATTCCAAAAACGTTTTTCAAAAAACAATTCAAAAACAGTTTTTAAAAAAATTGTGATTTTAAGAACCCTATAGTGAGATGACACGTGTAATTTGCAGGTAATAACGAAACCATGCTGTTGTTTTGTATTTAGTCAGAGCCATCAGGGTCATTTCATTTCAACTTATGTCACCTGGTAGATTAAAGCCTGTAGATTATTATTTATGAAGGAGCCAAAGAGAAAAATATTGTTAATTACCTTTTTACTGTTTACTGCTCAAAAAATGAGGAAAATATCTATGTTTAATGCCTTTGATACATTGAATCTTGATTATTTTTCTACTATTTTCATTATCCAATTTCAACATTTAATGACTACTTCATTACTTCAAAGCTAGCAAATATATTAATGGAAAAATTATAAAAATACACCTTCAAGTTCACACTCTATCATTTTAATCCAAAATTTATATTTTTGAACCAAGATGAATCTTTCGTCTGAAACTTTTAGATTCATTGTAGAATTTAACCACATTTTCTGCTCCATGGGTCTTTCATTGATGACCATCCTCATTTGGGGATTGGTATGTAGATGTCAAGATAACAATTATTTTATGTCCGATGACATATATTTTGAGCACTAATACTCTTGCCCTTGTGAACTTTTTGTACACGATCATGAGATTTGGGTCGTAGTAATCTACATTTAACATGAACAGATTGATGCCACATATTGACCAGCATCACCTTAGCCCCATTTCTAGGAACCACACCTTAAAAATGATAGTAATTGGCGGCAGAGATCAATTCCCAAAAATATTTACGATCGAGATCATCATTGAAGCTTCCTTTAACGCAAACAAACTCATCCTATAAGTTATTTCAGAATGTCAAAACAAAGTAGTTTGGCTATATAAGCATCTATAGCCGATTTAGATGAATGTTAGTTCTATTTGAGAAATATAATTTCAGGTTATAAATGATAAAAGTAAAACTTATGAGTTACAAAAATTAGATACTGTAAATTTGAAGGGCGCATTAATGGTACTTTTAATTTTTTTGATTATGGATATAAGATGTTCTTTCTCTTTTATGATGTTACATATCACAATGGCTCTTTAAAAGAATAGAAAAAATGAGCAAATAATTTAGATCAGAGTAAACCGACAATATTATCATACTCGAGATATATCATACTTAGTTGTCGTATATGGTCATGAAGAAGTCTCTTGAATCTGATCACATGATAAAATTATATAGATAAAAAAATCATCCTGTTATATTAGTAAATATATTAAATTACTTGTACACATACATATGAACTTCTTTTTATACACATGTGGTATGTACAATCAAGATGTGGGAGTCGTGATTAGTCTCTAATCCATCATGATTAATTTTAATAGCTAATGTGTTTGGTGAGACTACATTAATCATTTTCTCCAATGGCATCACATGATCATGACTATGATTCACCATTCTCTGCTCTTAGATGATTTAATCATTATGTTCATAGATATCAATATGTTCATCATCTGGTGGCCCTAGTGTTTGGTGAGAATACATCTATTTTTTCTAATATGTAACTCTATTAAGGAGCGAGCCTTAACAATCCAAATGATTAATTAAGATTTATTGTTCATTAAAATAGTTAATCAGTTAATGATTCAACGTGGAAAGTGGTTTAACCATTTGCTTTGAATAAAAACATTCTCCTCCTTTGTACCCAATCATAAAAATATCTTACAGACGACATTTTCCTATTCTCTCGCTCCTTTTTTAATCAATAAAGTCAAAAAAATTCAGCTTTTGTCCTTTCTTATTTTATACCCACTTGTATTTGCTTAAACCTATTATGTCAGCCAACAGTACCATAGAGTAAATTTAGTTTTATCGGATTTTAATACACTTAGTGATAGTGTAATTAATAATTTTTATTTAATTAATTTATAAATGATAAATACCTTTTAAGTAATTAATAAAATGTACACGATTTGATAAATGTATGTGATTTGATAATATACGTGATTTTTTTAATAATTAATAAAATGCACGTAATATCTAATAATATTATCGTGATTTTTTTACTAATTATCTTTATTTTTATATGTATTATTTCTATCAACTCTAATTTAAAGCTACATATATTATATATATAAACTCATAATCAAGTACATTTTTTTAATTAATTTCTAAATTACAAATAATTTTAGTAACTGATAAAATATAAACTCATAAATTATTATTATATCACTTAGTTATAATAAATTTATTTAAATGATGATCGTTATGTAATTACTCTATCGTGATATTCGACGATAGTAGTGTGATTTGATAAAATGATCATATATTCTTTATTCTATCTATGTGTTTATTTAAAATGCCCTAATATGGTACTACATACACCGTAAATATCTTCGATTAGATAAGTTGAATCGGCACAGTTGATTAAACATGTATACTCAAATTATATTCTATTTTTTATTTAAAATTTATAATATAATTTTAAGTAAAAAAATAATCTCTCTCATTTCTCTCTCTATATTGGTGTGAGAACCGTTGAGCAATTAAATAAATCACGTGCGGTTGTCAATCTTGGATTTTGTCGGTCAATTTTACTCCAACAGGGCAAAAAAGAAATAATGAAAAAGGAAGAAGGCTTGTGTTTGTGTTTTGTGCCCTTTTGCATTTAAAAAGGGTTGAAATGTGTGTTTTTCTTTTGAAGCAAAGACTCCCATCTTCCCCTTCCAAAAAAAACCCCATTTTTCCCTAAAAAGCTCTCCCCTTCTTTGAAGCTTTAGTATGGAGTTAGCTCTAAGCTTAGGAGATGCTGCTCCAAAGCCATTTGCATTTCTCTCTAAAACCCCCAAATTAGCTAACGATTTTGGGTTTTTCATGGGTTTAGATAGCGGTTTTAGTAACGGAGTTGAAGAAAAATCAGATTCCCATCATGGATGTGATGTTGAAGTTACGAAAAGGACCGGTTTAACTTCAGATCCACCGGTTCAGCTTGATCTTCTGCCTTTCGCTCCAGTTCATCGTACTCAGTCTTCTTTGCAGTTTCGGTTTCCCTGGCTTTCTGATAACTGTAAGCCCGCCGTTGGCCTCGTTTTATATCTTCTTTTATCTCTTCATGTTTCGTGTTTGGCTGCTCAGAAAATCTAATATTTTTTCAATTGGCTGACTGAAAAATCACAGTTGTAGCTGATTTAAACTGGTGTATTATTTTCTTTATGGGAAAAGATAAATTATAATTATTCGACGTTTTCCTCTGCATTTATTGTTCGTGTATTTATTTTAACAAATATGCGTCTTTAGAAATAATTATCCTTTAATTTCTTTTCTTACTTATTCAATTTAACTTTTAGATCATCTATAAAATTTTTATATATTTTGTAAAATAATATTATGGTTTTTTTTGTTTTGTATTTATTTGTACTAAAAGGTTTTACTTTATTTCGTTCGTGAGCCTAACGTATGGAATTTGAACATGTGACAGTGATGTCTGAGCGAGTCTCAGCCGACGGACCAGGAAGAGTTCTAGACGTGAATCGTTTACCCTCGGTGGCAGCTGCGGCGGATGACGGAGAGGATAGGGCCGCTCTGTCATCACCCAACAGCACAGTTTCATCGTTTCAGATGGACTTTTGTGCTGGAAATGGAGGAGGGAGAAGCAAGAGAGATTTTGAGGCTGAAACTGAAAGAACGAGTTCTAGGGCGAGTGATGACGAAGAGAACGGGTCAACTCGGAAAAAGCTTAGACTCTCTAAAGAACAGTCTGCTTATCTTGAAGAAAGCTTTAAAGAGCACAGCACTCTTAATCCCGTAAGTCTGTTGTAGCGTTAATTTGATAATGATGGTTAAAATTAATAGATAAAAAATAAAGCAGATAAAATAATCAGTTTAATTAAAAATAACATCGTATTTTAAAATTTAATTAATTTATATATTTGGGCATTAATTATTAGTATTGAACTTGCAGAAGCAAAAGCAGGCCCTGGCAAAGCAGTTGAATCTCCGTCCCCGTCAAGTAGAAGTATGGTTTCAAAATAGAAGAGCCAGGTAAATAATAAATAAAATCCAATAATAATATTACTATTATTTATCACATTAGAGGTTGAACCGTCAATTTTTCAGCTGAAATCGTAAAAATGACTTGGAAAATATTTTTTTTTACAAAAATGATCAGTATCTGTGTAATTTTTGTAAATAAATATTGACTTTAATTATTTTGTCATTTTTGCAAAAAAATTGATTATTTTTACGGTTTGAATGGAAAAGTTGCTCANTATATATATATATATATATATATATATATATATATATATTATAAAAGTTATAATTATATTAATAAAATGTGGAAAAATAATGCAGGACAAAATTGAAGCAGACAGAGGTAGATTGTGAGTATTTAAAGAGATGTTGTGAGACATTGACAGAAGAGAACAGAAGGTTACAAAAGGAACTGCAAGAGCTAAGAGCTTTAAAATCAACACACCCTTTCTACATGCACCTTCCTGCCACCACTCTCACCATGTGTCCCTCTTGTGAGCGCGTCGCTACTACTTCCACCACCACTTCCACCGCCTCTCCTGCCACCACCACCACCAAACCCGCCGCCACCACAGTCAACTCGACAACTTTGTGCCTTGCTAAACCTGGGATGTTCCCTTTTTCTCATAATTCCCAATCCCACCTCCACCAAACTGCCTCATGAAAAATTTATGACTACTTAATTATTCTAAATGTAATTTTCTTTTATTTGTATATATAGTTTTTTTTTTGTTTCTTCTGTTTAGTTTTAGATTTTTGGATAGGAGAAATCAAAGGGTCTATATATATTTATTTTTTTTGTCCCTTGTTTTGTTTGGATGGATACATTGACAATTGGTATCATATGTGAATCAAAACTAATGATGTGTTTAATTAAATTTTGTGCTTCGGTTGTGTATATGATTAATGGATCAAACTTCATGCCAACGTTTGAGATAACAAATTAATGTTTATTCAAATCAGTTAGTGTTAGCTAAGAGCGTTCTGTCAAGGAGATACTAGTTTTCTGAATCTTTCTATCTTATTTATGTAATAAAAATGATCTTTAGCTTACAGAGGTAATGAGATTCATAACTCATTCTAATCTTTCTTCATGCTCATCACCTCTCTTTCTATCTCTCTATCTGTAAATCTCTTCACTATGTTCAATAATTAGGAAACTTTATATTACTCAAATATTGCAAGTAGTTGTAGTTAGTGCGGTTCCAAAATTGCTTTTAGAAATATATTAAGAAAGATCTGCAAAACCCAGATCAAGAACAATTGGTGGATGTTGAAAAATTTGAATACCCTTAGTGGGAGATTTCATGAGCATTAACCTTGAAGGTTTCATGGGCAAGTAACCTTAAAGTCCTTAATGGAGATGGAGGTTTCAAACTTCTCATTTCGTCCATAAGTTAAATCTGATGCCAAGGTTACATATTTATAATTGAAACCTTTTATAAAGAAGCCTGAGCTTCCTAACAGCGGAGACTCTCCAAATCAAGAGGATGTAGAACAATTATAACGGAAAGAGCAACCAGCCAAAACCAAGCTCCTACAGACTTCCATAAGCTTAAACCCAGATTCAGAGCAGAGTTCTTGATTCTCCCAAAACTTGGCAACTACCTATATAAAATGAATGTCTATGATTTTTCTTCTTCCCAACTGTATCTTTTTAACAGTCTTGTCAGCTGAATTTCTTTGATTGTTTAGTCTCCATTTTTTTATCTTTGAAAATTCTTGAGCATCGAAGCAATTAATAATGTTAGGTGACATACAGATTAACATAAAGTGAATTTTATGACTTTCAAGGCGTGTAACTCTTGAATATTGTTCGTTAAATTATATGTAGCTTTTAAAAACTTATACCGTATTGCTCTATGTACCGAATATATCAACAATTATAACTGGTTTTAGTTTACAGAATCTATATGATTCAACAACGGATATTACCAATTAAGAGAGGGAAGTTTTATCATGCCATGAATTTTCATGGTATGGATGTTAGACTATTATGATTCTTAGATTGTATTTGGAGTAATCTAAGTCATATAAAATCCAGCGTGTAGCAGGTTTTAATTTTCTTTGAATTTTTTTAGGTTCATCAAATAAGTATTGAGGTTTACAAAATACATACTGGGGTTATCAAATACGTACTGGAGTTCACCAATTACATAGTGAGGTTCATCAAATACACACAAAATAATAATTCTGGGAGGGGTTCACCAAATATGTACTTGAGTTCATCAATTACATACTGAGGTTCACCAATTACGTATTGGGATTCACCAAATACGTACAAAAGAAGAATTCTTAGAGGGGTTCACCAATTACGTAGTGGGGTTCACCAATTACGTACTGGGGTTCACCAAATATGTACAAAAGAATAATTCTTGGAGGGGTTCATAAATTACGTAGTGGGATTTATCAAATACATACAAAATAATAATTCTTGGAGGGGTTCACCAATTACATAGTGGGGTTCACCAATTACGTAGTGAGATTCACCAAATACGTATAAAAAAATAATTCATGGAGGGGTTCACCAATTACGTACTGGAGTTCACCAATTACGTAGTGGGGTTCACCAATTATGTAATGGTGTTCACCAAATACGTAAAAAATAATAATTCTTGGAGGAGTTCATCAATTACGTAGCGGGGTTAACCAAATATGTACAAAAGAATAATTCTTGGAAGGGTTCACCAATTACGTACTAAGGTTCATCAATTACTTAGGGGTTCATAAAATATGTACAAATTAATAAGTCTTGGAGGAATTCACTAAATACGTACTGGGATCACTGAATATGTACAAATTAATAATTCTGGAGGGGTTCACCAATTACGTAGGAGGTTCACCAATTATGTATCGAGGTTCACCAATAATGTACGAGTTCACCATTTAAATACTGAGATTCACTAATTAAGTATTAGGGTTTACTAATCTATCCCTGCGGGTTCTCTAACCAATACTGACGATTTTGAGCCCTATACCGATGGTTTTGGGCCTAATATCGGTGGTTCCTGGCATTTTTTTTCTTTTTTGGTTGTTTTGTTGTTTTTTCAGCGATTTTGCATCAATATAATGGTTTTAGGACCGTTTTGGTCTTTCAATAAATTTGATTTTTTAAAATTGATCAGGTTATACTAGAAGAATCACAAACAAACTTATTCATAAATGCTCGAGAATGTATTCTTGATTTTGTACGTGAAATATTTTGGTGAGCCCCTTGAAGAATGATTAATTTTGTACGTGAAATATTTTGGTGAACCCTTCGAAGAATGATTGATTTTGTACGTGAAATATTTTGGTGAACCCCTCGAAGAATGATTAATTTTGTATGTGAAATATTTTGGTGAACCCATCCGAGAATGATTGATTTTGAATCGCCTACCATGACTGCCGCTTGTGGCCTGCTAGACACGTTTGAGTCCCAAACGCCATGGTAACAGACGTTTGGCTCATGTCCCAATGACACGGGCGAAACGCCTGTATGCCTGGCGTTTGGGGTGACCAACAAGCCCAAAACACCAATCATGATAGGTGATTCGCCATCCATGATTGGTGTTTCGGGCAAGCTGGTGGCGCTTGGGCTCTAAACGCTAAACACACAGGCGTTTGACCCGTGTCACCAGGACATGAGCCAAAGGCATCTTGCCATGGCGTTTGGGGCCCAAACTCAAGTCAAGGTAGGCGAATTGCCAGCCTTGACTGGCGTTTGGGGCCAAAACGCTCGTCTTGAATGGCGACTTGCCGTGTAGTGATGGTGTTTAGGTCCCCATTGTGACGTTTGACTCTTAACAATATTCATACACACTTAGCTGTATTCACACACTTGGACATTTTCACACACTTAACAACTTTCTTACACATTTAACCATTTTCATACCCTTAACCATTTTAACATACTTGGTCATTTTCATGTGCTTTAGTTATTTTCACATCTTAGCCCTTTTTACCACTTAATCTTTTAACACACTTGGTCATTTCTTTATTGTCAAACGCTAGTTTAATGGCTCCAATTGCTAAGTGTCATTTTCACACACTTAGTAATTTTTGCAACTTAGCCAATTCACTCACTTAAACATTTTGATTCACTTAGTCATTTTCATACACTTAGTCATTTTTACACATTTGGTCATTTCATACACTTAGACATTTTTGCATTCTTTATCATAGTCGATAAACTATATATTCACACACTTGATCATTTTCACACATTTTCATATACTTGTCATTTTCATGTAGTTGTTTTTTACGTAGTGGGGTTCATTAAATACGTAATGAAAGGCATAATAATTTTCACAAGGTAGCCTTTTACACACAAGGGTTTTGATACACTTAACTATTTTCATATACTTAGTCATTTTCACGCCCCTTAGTCAACACACTTGGTCATTTCATACCCTTAGCTAGTCTTGAATGGTGACTCGCCATGTAGTGATGGCGTTTCGGTCCCCATTGTGGCGTTTGGCCCTAGTGTGGTGGGTTTAGTATTTATTTTCACTCACTTGGTCGTTTTCATACCCTTAGCCATTTTTATACACTTGGTCATTTTTTTTCCACATGCACGTGACATATTTTCTTGCACTTAGGAATTTTCTCTACTTTGCCATTTTCATATACTTGTTTTGATGGAACTCAACTATTTTCATGTACTTAATCATTTTCACTAGGTATCAATTTTCATAGAAGTGTCTTTAGTGGCGGTTTTTGGTTCTATACCGGCGGTTTTAGTTCTACGCTTAGCCATTTTTACAACTTAACCACACAACTTGACAATTTTCATTCACTTAATAATTTTCTAACTCTTCACCATTTTTATGTACTTGTTTTATCACTTATTCATATTTTCATTCCCTTAAGCATTTTCAAATGTATTAAGGCATTTTCACATACATTCCCTATGGTGAATTGTCATGTGCTCAGTTGGTCATTTTCATGGACTTAACTATATTTACATTAGGTCATTTTCACACATTTATTTTCATACATTTTATCATTTTCGCACACTTAGTAATTTCTACAACTTAGCCAATTTCGTGAACATTTAGCAATTTTCACCCACTCATTTATTTATACACTTGTTCATTTTCACACATTTTCATTCCCTTAACCATTTTAACATATTTGGTCATTTTCATGTACTTAGTTATTTTCATAATGTAGTCATTTTTGCAACTTAATCATTTAACACACTTGTCATTTCACATACTAAGAAAGGGGGCAAAGTGCAAGTAAAAAGGGCTGTATATCTATAGGAAAGGCCAGAGCGGCCGTGCGATGATATTGTTCATCTCGTTACACAAGCCACTATTATGCACTCACCATGTTCTTCTATTTTTGTTTGTTTTTTTTAGCAATTCAATGTTTACAAGAAACCATTCAATAACTTTTCAAATTTAAGCATTTCGTGATGTCTTTCACATCGCATTCTCAATCATATAATCGTTCTTGCTCCCACACATCTACGAAAAATCTACCATTTCCTGCAAGTTTTTAAGTCATTGATCAATGATATAAATTGAAATTTTTAGACGAGCAGGATGAAGACTTACAGTGAGAGGAATTGGCTGTGGAAACGGCTTGTTGCTTTCTAGTAAATTGTCATATTCCACTTTTCAACTGTAATCAAACTATTTTGGTACGGAGAGATGATAGGGAATGGCAAGATGCAAAAAATAAAATAAAGACAAATCAATAAGCAACCTATTTCACATGCGCTAAGTACTTGTTGATGTCATAGTAACTCTTATTCAATTGAGTTTAAGAAAGGTAGTATGAAATAAATCTAGTTATAACTTTATATATTTTTAGCGCATATATGTGAACACATGCAGTAATTGTAATTTGATAAATAGGACAATGGGGAAACAACTTACTTAATCATTGGCTCTTGAGCCTGCTGAGCTCTGTCAGATTTTTTTTATTTCCTATCCAGCACTGCCTAGTTTGATTTCAAAGAAGAAGACCTACAACCAAGATCTACACACGATGAGTAATTATACTGTTATTGAAAATGCTTGCTTGGCGGTTTGAGCAGCGAACAAGGTTGTAGTAAAGCGCAAAACTTTGAGACCCTTTCATATATATTGTAGTGAGATGAAGAAAAAGCATGAACAACATAAAATGAAATGAAGAGCTAAATAATCCTCAACCATGAATATATACTCTACTGTTAGTAATGCAAAGAGCCAGCTTAATCCTCCACAATAATCAGTTGACAATGAACTGAAACCCGCAATACCTCTATTATAAGTAAAATATCATGATTAAAAGTAGTTAAACAATAATGAAAACATATTCAAATAATTCTCACGAACATGAACACAAATAAAGTATCTCGATTAAAAGCAAAATAAATTTTATTGAACAGACATAAATGAGTTAACAACATATGCCTAGAATTTATTTACTACGTTTTGTGGTAAATAAATGAGTTCACGAAAAACGTCTGCCACATGATTCCTCATCATTTTTATATGTTGTTATACTAATATTTTTATTTTCATATTTTCAGAGGTGAATAAACCATCAAAACATTAATAATAACTAGAAAGTCAATTTAGATTCATTAAACAATTTTCAACGATGTTAAGCTTTGCCAACCCAAAAACAATTTATCTTCAAAGAAGCAAGATAATCAACATGTTTGCCGCAAAAGACACATATGCAAGGAGAAAATGAGTCTACAAGAGTAGATGTTTGTTGTAGAGCAAGAACCAAGGTTAGTTTCCCTTTCTAAAACTTAAGTGAAAGGGAAAAACAAAAACCAAGTATTGAGCATCATAAACTAATCTAACAGAAGCCAACAGTAGAGTCCATGTACTTTCTGGAACGAGCTATATTCCTTGAGGCTAGTATCAAGGGCTATAAAGCCTTATGGTCTTCAAATGAAAGGAGAAAACAAAGTATTCAGTCAACAAAACATTAGTATTCTTTAAATTTGTTAAATTGTTAACAAATGAAAGATGGGGAACTATAAATAGTAATGGTGTTTTGCCATTGAATATTTTGAACTTATATTAGATCGTTTTGGCATAAGGCATGGGATAACTTCACATAAACTTATTTCTACATAATGTTCAGTCTCCCTAATTGTAATTTCAAGAGGAGCATAGAACGGTAAACCAATGTCAACATCAACTGTGTTACGATAAATAGTACCAAAATAGAAGAAATTCCATAACTTAGCTTCTATTCTTGTTCTTCAATCAAAACTGAACCAAAACCCAAAATCACGAAACATGCAAATCGCAACAAGAAGAAGATGTAAATCGCAATCAAAACCCTGAATCAGAAACATGCAAATCGCAACCAAAATCCTCAATCAGAAATATTCAAATCCAAAAATGCTCCAAGAAGAGGAAGAAAAAGGATATAGGGTAGTGAGCTCGATCATACCTGGGTATTGTTGAACTTGAAGGATTTGTAAACTTACCAAACTAAAACCCTAAATCGTGAGAAAAGCGTGGAGAAGAGATCTCAATCGAAGTCGTTGAGGGAAGCTGCCGTGTATGTGACCTTGCAGTGGTAGTGGAGTCGCTTGAGATGTAGAGCATGTGCCTTGATTTTGGGTTGAAGAGAGGATGAGAGGAAGAATGGAAAAGAGAGAAAAAGCTTGTGTTTTGGTCGAAGAAAGAGAGAGAACATGTTTTGTTCGAAGAAATAAAAGAGAGAAAATTGAAGGAGATTGTTTAGCTACCAGTTTAGCCGGTTGTAAAGAAAAATAGGGGAAATCAAATTAACGGTCGGGATTATCCTGACCAGATCCAACGGCCAGGATCAATCCTAGCATCAATGCCGTGAAATATTTTCGCGACATTGGAGACTCACCAATTAAAAGAATAATAAGTGAGATTAACAAAATTCTCATTAAAATCACTATTGATTGCAATCAAGAAGAGTTTAATTAGGGGGATTTTTGTTCGTTACTATATGAATATAAAATTACTGTTTGTAAAAACCATTTGGTCAAATTACTATGCAAAAGTTTAGCATTCTTATCTAAGACTAAAATATAATAATGTTTTAATGCTAAAAAATTATTAATAGTACTTGTAAAAGATTTTTTCCGTTAATCAAGGATTAAAGGGAAAAGTAAAGATAATGGTAACTTATATGGATATATAATGAGAGAGAGTTTAGGAACAAGAGATTGTGAAGTGTAAATGCTCTGTGTTATCTCTGTTTTTGTTGTATTGAATGTCCCAGTTTCACTTAGAGCACTAGTTTTATATAGGCTTCCTCATTTACATGAATGGATTAGAGTACTAATGAAAATATGGGGATGTTCTTACCAAGTATAACGCTCATTCCCTTCCTAATTTGTCATTTTCATATGTGTCACTCAGCCACCAATCAGTCATAGTCACTTGGTGATTTCTTGTGGTTCGAGCCAGTCAGTTAGAGCCACTTGGTGGCCTGTTCATGTCTCATTCGAGTCATTCAGCTACCTAAACCATTATGCCACTTGACTATGATTCTGAACCCCTTTCATACGTTCCCGTTAACTAGTCACTTTTTCCTGTTCCGATGTTCTTTTCCGTTCTTGAGGTAACAATCCCTGTTTTTGAGGTGATGATCCCCATTCTTGAGGTGCTGGCCCATTCTTGAGGTGCTGGTTATTTGTTTATGAGTGTCTCATGACTTTAGCCCATAACTCGTTTCTGCTCCTCTACCGCTTTCTGTGAACCCTAGGTAAGTCCCCCTGTCCATGTGGCAGCGAGTATTTCTTACCACTTCATTTGCCCCATATTGCTCTTCGGCGATGGAAAGTGCTATGAATGCTCCCAGCACATATCCAATTTTGGGAGAGTGGTTGTCTTTGGTTCATTTTTACCAATTTAGGATCTTCTTTTATCCTACAAAACATTAATTGTTGCGCAAGAAAAATCATTTATTTTTAAATAATAAAATGATGTACCACCATTGCCTCGTTTCTAGGGTTGCTGACACACTCCTCAAAGATTTCATTTCATCTTTGTGTTGTCTTATCTTGTCGCGACACGCGAGCATGTAGGTTTCATTTATCATTCTTGCATAGTGCATATTTCTGGTCGGTTAGCTTTCTTCTCTCCAACTGTCATGTTGTCATTGGCTTGCCGATTTTAGGTAGACTGGCAGTAATCATATCGTTACATCTTTTCTCATGTGTCTGTCGTTTGTCCTTCCTCTTTTTAGAACTGGTGTCTTTTCACTTTCAGATCCATTCAATATTTTGAACTCAATTTTAGCATCCGCAGCTTATATCACAATGGTTTCCCTCATTTTTTTTATTTTCACGGCCGTTTCTATCTTCTGTAAGTTTCCTTTCTTCGTCTTCATTGTTTCTTGTCTTCTCACCTTTTTGTTTCACATTGTTTTCCCGGATTGCAATGGAGGAGCATCCATTTAAGGTCAACGTTTCCCTAGTCAGAAATAGGAATGAATTCAACCGTTTCCTTGCCCTTCATTGGGACGCCTTCCCGCTAGACGTAGTCTGTGATTTCAGGGAAGGAATCCCAAAATATTTCCCATGTAATCCCCCATACCAAATTTCTCTAACCCCGATGTACATAGCCTTAGGTTTAAAACTTCCTTTATCTCCTTTTTTCAAGAATTGTTGTAGTACCTTCAACCTTGCCCCTTCCTAATATACTCTTAGTACTTACAAGGTTCTTTTAGGGATTGAAGTTCTCAATAGGAGGCATAATTTGAATATATGTGTAGATGAAATCCACGCCGCGTATATAGTAAAAGGAGCGGACTGTCCTATTGCTTTGCTCTCGCATATACAGTGATCTCTCTACTGGGGATAAAGGTTAGGAGGAGGGTACTCTTCTCATAGCTGGAAACTGGGGCGGCGGCGGCCGTTGGGTCGATCCCTGTATCTTGGGAGAGTTCAGTAAGTGGTCGGAGCTCTCCTTTCTTTTTTATTTTTCCACTTATGTTTAACTTTGTTATTTCGTTGTTGTGTTTATCTTTTTAAACACTAACATGTTTTTGGTTTATGCAAACAAGAATATTAACAAGAGGCCTTTTCCTCCGAAAGGAGTAGCCGCGCGACTCTATGTCGCCTATAATTACCCGGAATGGGACTTAAGAGATCTTCTTGACCCAAGAAGAGAGATCAAAGTCGTGGTCACACCCGTTCTGGTTGTTGAGTCTCTTGCCCCCTCATATTCTACAATAGAAGTTCCTCGGGCCATCTCTGTTGCAATCTATGTTCCCACTTTTTATCAAATAGTCTGGTCAAGTTCTTCATAATCTTCAGAATCAGAGTAGGAAAAAGAGGGGTTTTCTCAAGAAGAAAGAGTATGTGAGGCTCAATGGGAAGCTTCACAGAAGGATGTAGAAGAACAAGACGTAGTTTTTTGTTTTGTGTATAACGAGCTCGAGATCTCGAAGCATCTTAAGAGTAACTTGTGGGGGGTTCCTAACGAGGGTAAAAGGCAAAAGACGGGGAACACCCGGTCATTAGGTGTCACTTTAGGGGATGTTACTCCCCCCGTCCTCGGTCTCCCTGTCCCCGTTGCTGATCTCCCTGCCACCGTGGATAAGGTTTCCCTTGTTCCAGAGAGAACTGTCATGCCTCCTCCTTCGCCTGCTAAAAATTTAGTCTCCCCTTCCTCTGGTTCCCCGCATATGTCTGAGGAGATGGGTGTGTGGAGTTGGCGGCAATACCCCGCGACTCTAACGGTTCCTGCCGACGTCAGCTTCTTGAAGGACCCTCGTTCTTCACACGTGGTCACGAAGAGGATCATGTCTATCGTGGACGCTCTTGTACTCCGCCAGATGTCCATCCATGACAAGGTTATCAGCCTGAGTCATTCTCTGTTGCAGGTACTTTCATTTTTGCCTTTTTACTTCCTTATTTTTTCTGTGTAAATTTCTTTCCAATTTTGACTAACACTTTTTGAACAGGCCGTGACTTCTCACAACGGGCTACATGAGGATATTCACGCTGATGAGAAGGAAGGTAATGGAGACCACCAAGTCTTAAGGCTTACGACTGACTGACTCGAACCACAAGAAATCACCAAGTGACAATGATTGATTGGTGGCTGAGTGAGATAGATGGATATTACAAATGAGGAAATGAAGGAGGGCCATACTTGGCAGGAACATCCCCCCATTTTGATTGTTACTATAATGAATTCATGTAAATCAGGAAGCCTATATAAGGTCAATATACTAAGTGAAACTTGGACATTCAATACAACAAAAACAGAGATAACATTTTACACCTCACGATCTCTTGTTCCTAAACTCTCTCTCTCTCTCATTAAATATCTATATAAATCTACCATTCTCATTACTTTTCCCTTTAATTCTTGATTAGCGAAAAAAAAACTTTTACATTTTGGTTCTCTCATTGAGAGCTGAGATAAAATCTCAACCGACCCACCATACAAAGCCATAAACATGCCTAGAACCAGATCCAACAAGTCCAGAAATGAAGATGAGCATGCAAGTCAACCAATCTGACCCATATAAATGCTGCAGACAATCCTAAACGGGATGCATGATATGGAATGGAGGAACACTGAAGCAATGCATAATGCATGGCAGAATGTGCAAGACAAATCAACACACCACAACAGGAACTCGTGAAAGCGCGAGCAGTGGTCAACCAACAGGTGAATAACGAAGAACGGGAAAACAACGATGAACAGAAAACCCATTCTGGGGGCAACCATCGAGATGGAAGGTAAGGGGACCGCGAGAACAATAGAAACATGCGACGGGAAGTAGAAGTCCAGTAGCAAAACCTTGTGAAGGAAGCTACGGGATAGGCTCGACAATCCTAAGTCATGCCAAAGGAATTGATCGAATAAATATTCGACCAAAATATGGAGATAAAGAATCTTGGGAATACGGGAAAAATAGACATTGAATCTCTTATCCGGACACCATTAGGTCCAGAAGTCCTAGTAGTGCCCGTACCCAAAAAATTCGTTGCCTCCACGTTCAAATGTTACAAAGGAAATTCAGATCCCATAGACCATCTTCAACAATTCAATAAGACATGGCACTATACCAACACAGTTACAAGTTTTTGTGTAAAATTTTTCCCATTAGTCTGGACAGGATGACTTTGAAGTGGTACCACTCCTTACCGATGCACTCGATCACGAGCTTCACTATTATGTCCTCTATTTTTATAGAATGATACTCAACGTACCGTAATGTCATGGAAGACTCGGAACACCTAACGACAATCTCTACCAAGGAAGGGGAGTCCCTGTAGGAGTACACTCATCGCTTCAAAGATGAATTGGCCAAGGTCGAGAACTACGACGACCAATTCGCCAGAGTGGCCTTCCGATGGCGTCTGGACCCAGAGTCACCCTTCTTTGAGGTTGAGAATAGGAGTATATGAAGAACGATGGAACGGAAAAAAGAAGAATCCCGAAAGCCGGAAAGAAGTGTAAGACCTGAAAGAAGGAAGCATGACGTTACAGAAAGAACGAATTGAGGAAAGTACAACAAGACATGAATATCCACCGGAGGTGAGATTTTGATAGAGTCCACCTGAGGGATAAAGTCTACACACCATTAACCATACAAGTCAAAAAAATATTAGAGATAATTAGAGGCAAACCTTGACTAAAAAGACCGGCTCCATTCACCAAGGAACCTAGCTATAAAGATAAAGATAAGGATTTCTCCTATCATAAGAGCCATCAGCTACTCTGAAGGATCTTTGACTCTCACAGTGAGAGAGGATCCGTTTAATTATATGAGTGAGTTCATGGTACTGGGAACAAATTCCCCGTACAATGCAATCCTGGGGAGGACCTGGCTCCACAAAATGAAGGTTGGAACCTCAACATTCTACTAAATGTTAAAGTACCCGTCACTAAAGAGAGTGAAAACAATAAGAAGCGACTAGGTCGCGACTCATATCTGTTCAGTGACCATTTTAGAATCCACAAAGAAAAAGGCTACGGAGAAGGCTGAAGGAAAAAGACCCGCGGATCTGTAGCAATCATAGCTTAACATGCAAGATGGCCCAAGGTACGAGGTGGGAGAGGAAACATAGCCCATATGATTGGAAGAAGGCACCTAGAAAATAACCAACATTGGTACCCTTCTCAAGGAAAATGAGAAAAAGAAGTTGATAGAATTTCTAAAGGAAAATAGAGTTATATTTGTAGCGGCTGCACAGGAGATGCCCAACATTCCAGAAGAGATCATCTATCATAGATTGAACACGGATCCCACTATGAAACATGTGAAGTAAAGAAGAGAAGCTTCGCTCCTGAACAAAATCAAGCGATCAAAGAGGAGGTTGAGAAGCTCTTGGCAGCGGATTTCATTAGAGAAGTAAACTACCCTGAATGGCTAGCTAACGTAATAATGGTACGAAAAAAGAACAGAAAGTGGATGATCTGCGTCTACTTCACTTACCTAAACAAGGCATGCCCCAAAGACAAATACCCACTGCCAAGAATAAATCAAATGGTAGACGTCACTTCAGGGCACAAACTTCTTAGCTTCATGGATGCTTACTCAGGTTGCAATAAGGTGAAAATGTTCCAACCCGATCAGCAAAAAACCTCTTTCATTACTGAGTACGACGTCTATTGCTACAAAGATATGCCATTTAGTCTAAAGAATGCAGGTGCAACCTAACAATGGTTGGTGAACAAGGTCTTCCGCGAGCATATCAGAAAGAATATGTTTGTCAAAAGTAAGAAGCGGGAAGATCACATTCATGACCTTAAAGAAACTTTCTTTATTCTAAGGTGAAACTCCATGAAGCTGAACCTAGAGAAGTGCACTTTTGTAGTGGCGGGGAGAAAGTTCCTCGGACACCTGATTATGCAACGGAGAATTGAAGTAAACCTAGACCAGGTGAAGGCAATCACAGAAATAAGGTCCTCTTGGAACCTTAAAGAAATTCAGGGGTTAACGGGAAGACTGGCCTCCTTAAACAATTTCATCTCTCTATCGACAGATAAATGCAAGCTTTTCTTCGAGAGGTTGTAGAAAAACTCCACGAGCTGCTAGAATGAAGACTGCGAAGAAGCTTTTACCAAAGATAAAGAGTACCTAATGGCTCCCCCTTACTCTCCAAACCTACTCGTGGTGAGTAGCTTCTGTTATACTAACCGTCTCCACGGGGGCAGTCAGTGCAGTACTCATCAAAGAAGAGGAAATAAAATAGAAACCTGTATACTTCATGAGCAAAAATCTTGTAGCGGTAGAGACAAGATATAAACAAATGGAGAATCTAGTGTTGGCCATTAGAAATGCACACAAAAACTAAGCCCACATTTCGAAGCCCACAGCATCACGGTAGTAACCGATTCTCCCATTAAAAGCTTTCTACACTCGACAGAGGCAAGCGAGAGAATAGAAAAATGGTCAATTGAGCTAAGCAAGTACGACATCAGTTACAAGCCCCTAACTTCACTAAAAGGGCAGCGTTAGCAGATTTTATAGTAGACTTCACTGGAGGGGAAGTTGAACAAGAAACCCATCATGTTCAACTTGGAAACTCTTTGTTGGCGGTGTTTCAAATAGTAGAGGAGCAGGAACATGGGTGCTAGTACAAACTGTCCTTGGAGAAATATTAGAACACTCTATCTCCTTCGAATTCAGCGTGTCAAATAATGAAGCAGAGCATGAAGCACTGCTGTGGGAATATGAGGTGACTAATGTTAAATTTTTTTGTGATTCTATCTTGATTGTGAAACAAGTCACAGGGGAATACATAGCAAAAGATGAATGAATGATGAATTATTTATAACGGGTAAAGGATCTCCTCAGCACGGTAAAAGAATATGAGATCCAATAAATTTCAAGAACTGAGAACGAGCATGCTGATGCCCTAAAAAATCTAGAATCTTCATTACGCTTCTCCTACAAAAGGATCGTCCCCGTAGAAACTCTGAAGGAGCAGGGTTGCTAGTACATGGCAGATGTAGAAGTTGAACGAGAACCAAGTTGATAGGATGACATAATTCGCTTACTCGAAGAAAAAACGTTTCCTAAAGGCAAACTACTTGCCAAAAAGGTTCAAGAAACAGGTGCCAAGTATACGATGATTAACAGAGTAATATATAAGAAAATGTTTGTAGACCGTACCTGAAGTGTCTACGAGAAAAGGAGGCCTAGTATGTGTTAGTGGAAATTCACGGGGGCATATACGGAAACCACATTGAGGGATGATCACTAACTCGTAAAATCATGAATGAAGGTTACTACTGGCCCCGAATGCATCATGATGCCAAACAATATGCGAAAATGTTTGACAAGTGTCAGTATTTTACACCGTAGCAAAGATGTCCCCTGGAGAACTTAATATCCATGGCTAGTCCTTGGTCGTTCATGCAGTGGGCCCTGGACATTGTTGGACCACTCCCCATGGCCCCTACCCAGTAACATTTTTTATTGGTAGCAACATATTATTTTACTAAGTGGATTGAGGCTGAAGCTTTTGCTAGATCCGTGAAAAACATTTTAACAACGAACTTCAGTTCACCGAAAACTTAGTAAAAACATTTGTGAAGATCACGAATCGCTTCTCCACGCCTTACTTCCCACAGGGGAACGGGCAAGCAGAAAGATCAAACCGGGTCATACTTGACAACCTGAAGAAATTGCTGGAGTTAGCCAAAAGGGAAATGGGTGGAGGAGCTACCCATAATCTTATGGGCATACAGAACGACCTTGAGAGTGACAACGGGAGAAACCCCGTTTGCATTAGCATACAGAGCAGAAGCGGTTATCCCCATAGAAATTGAGAGCCCTACCATCAGATCTGAGCGAAATGAACAACAAAGTGGACAACTCCTAAGAAACAATCTTGATGAACTAGATGGAAGAAGGGAAGCGAGCTTCCAAATCCATCATGCCACTTGACTGTCGTTCTGAACCACTTTCGTCCGTTCTTGTTAACTAGTTACTTTTTCCCATTCTGTTGTTCTTTCTTGTTCTTGAGATGAAGATCCTCGTTTTGGAGGTGATGATCCCCGTTCGTGAGGTGACGATCCCTATTCTTGAGGTGCTGGCCATCTATTTATGGGTTTCTCACAACTTCAACTCGTAACTCGTTTATGCTTTTTTACCGCTTCCCGTGAGCCCTAGGTAGGTCCTCCTTGTCCATGTGGCAGTGAATATTTTTTACCCATTCAGTACTATTCAATCGTATTCATTATGAACACATATATATTTTCTTTATGTTATATATGCACTTAGTTCACTAGTACATGGTCTACTCTAGGGATGGTAAAAACAATCGCGGGTAATTGACTTAATGTGTGAGTATAAAATATTGTAAATGAGTATGTGTACTTATTGGGTGAGTATTTTTTTTACCCGTTATAAATGGGTAGGGTGTGGGCAATACCCAATGAGTATTAGGTACCCATTTAACATCTTTGACAAAAAATAATTTACTCATGTAACATGAGTCATGTTGCATACAATACACACGACCCATAACCCATACCCTGAACCCCAAACCGACCTCAACCCACACCTGGCACCGAGCCCAACCTCGTGTAGCAGCTACAAGTTTTATGATAAAGACTGATAATGATTAGGATGATTTGTACCCCTAAATTTTTCTTAATTTGCAATCATTTAGATATTTTCTATAACAGGGTGAAAGTATAATTAAAATATAATATTTAGAGATTTGATATCTTGAATTATATACGACTAATTTGTATAAATCACACGAGCACATATATAATATGTGTATATATATATATATATATATATTAAGTACTTTATACATATTTATATTGTCAAATATAATAAATAGGAATATATTTCAAGAAATACATGGTATTTTATATAATGCCGATTTTTTAAGGAGTTAAAAATAAAATTTTGATGTAGCACGCCACACCATATGATAATAGCATTACTCCCATCTTAGGCGAATGACAGTACCATGTCAAATAAGTTGTTTGATAATTAATGTTAAAATTATTTTACCATGAAACCAAAAAAACAGTAGACAACTTTTTAACATCAAGAAATTGATGTTAATCTTATTCTATCACACATACAAGTTACAGTCAAAATCTAAAAAAGAAATTACAACAAATAGATAATTTTTTAACATCAATTTAAGAAATAAAAGTCTTTTTTAAACTTTGCAAAAATATTAATTTCAGTGGACACATCATTATTCTAATTATGACTCTAATAACATGTTTACCAATATGCCCTTACAGGTAACTTTTTGTTAAATTTGTTGTGCTCCAGAACATTTAAGGAGTTGAATTTTAAATGAACCTAAAAAAAGAAATTGTTATAGTTAAAAATCAAATAATTAAATCATATCTCTTTTTCATTAATTATTTGATTCAGTTAAGATTATGAATTTGAGTTGATTTTGATCAAAACTATATTTCTCATATTCAAAAAATAATAGAATCGGTCAAACCAATTTAGATTTTTTTTCTTGGGTTTGTGACATCAATTCTAAATATAATTAAAATGTATCTAGCTAATATATTATAAGTATGTATCTAGCTACTATACTGTAAGTAACCTTTGGTGATAATAGGTGAATATGAAAGGGAGATCAATTCAATAAAAAAAAAGAGGCCATGAATGAAGAAGTAGTGGGCCTTTCACCCTCTTTCTAGTGATTTGGGGAGCTGATACGATAAATGCACTTCAAAGGGAGGGAAGCACATCCCCTGCAGGGCTTTGGGGTTGATGAAAGTTGGGTAGGATGGACGAGAGAAGCGGTGAGAAGAAGACAAAGAGCTGAGATAACATACTACCGGTAAATATGTTATTAATGTACTCTTCTATGTACTACTCTTCAATGGGCATTATACTATTTGTTTACATTGAAATTCTACGGGTAGTATCGCTACATAACATCAACGTTTTAATGACTTTCTTTATTAAAACATTGAAATACTTTGGAAAATATGTCAATGAATGAGTTCATAGAAGAGTACATTAATGGTAGTGTATCAATAATTTACTATTAGTTTGTCATTGACGTTCTTTGTGCAGTAACTCTATACAACTCAATTGACGTGAGAACATTTTCAAAGGCAGTGAATTAATGAATTATTCTAAGTGTATCATTGATATAGATCGAGATTTACAATATATTTATGGTTTTTGTGAGATTGGCAAAAAAAAATGAGAAACTGATTTCTGCTGTTTAGACATTGATTTCTTTTGAGAAGACTAAAATATCGGGTGGTTAATTAAGGTTGAGTATTATTTTGAGACCAAAATATTTTATCCTTATTTGATATATTCTTATATTAATGATAAATATGTAGTATATTTTAAGGGATTTGGTCGATAAAATTATTTTTTATCTTTATTAACTAGTTGATAAATTTAAAATCTCTTTTATTGTAGGGATACCTCTAAAATGAAACAAGGATATTTGGTCGATTATTTTTATAATTATGAAAACTCGCTATTTTACTAAAATTCTATAAAAACTGACATTTCTATAAAGATTCCTATATTTCTTGATTATATGTATAATTTTCCCCACAAACACTACATCGACCAACACTAATTGAAATTCTTGCAACATTTTACTATGATATGAGGCCGAATTGACATTTGGAGGTGATTATCAAGAATAAAATAAAAAACAACCACCTAAATTAAAAAAAAAATTCCCGAGCAAAAAAAGTCCCTCACTTGCGCCAGCGAAATTTTATATTTTTGTCCGTAAAGTTTATATAATATATATTGTATATATAAAATATACTGTAAAAATTATATTGGTACATATTATATAAACTACTTAAATTTGGAACAGTGGTAGGCGTGGCGCATAAAAAAAATTCATCTGAAAATCTGTTTTTTCAAAAATCTAGCAAATGTGTTATCTTTATGTTTTTTATACTTGTAATCATTTTTATGACTTTTTTAGAAATTAACTATTTATGAACATTATTAAATTTGTTGGGTGTGCTTTGGACTCAATTTCGATCCACTAGATATTGGATTTAAATTTTGGGTTTCTTAATTCAGAAATTATAGAAATAATACTATTTTCAATTTTAAAATCAATTTTGTCTATAACTTTTGAAAAAAAATCAGATATAACACTTACTAAACAAAATAGTTAATGTCGTAAATTTAATAATTTTCTCTATTTTGTTCGTTATTTCATTTAAATGTATCATAATTCTTATTTTTTCTCTCTCTCTATATTTATTTTCATTAAGTATCTCTCTCTTTCTCTCTCTATCTAACCAAATTATCTCTCTCTCTATATATATTTATATTCATTATAATTTTATTAAATATATGCGTGTCTCTTTATATATACTCTATATAACATTACACCCGAGCACGTTATAAACATCCATAAAATGTATGTGTTATATAATATACACGCACAAATGGACATACATATATACACACACACATACATACATACATACATAAAT